>JAYMFT010034501.1:0-30524 GCA_038088735.1 Panulirus argus
TCCTCTGTTCTTAACGCTACCTCGCTGATGCGGGAAAAGGCGAATTTGTATGAAAAAAAAAAGAAAGAAAAAAAAAAAAAAATATATATATATATATATATATATATATATATATAACACCGGACTCCGCTTGCTCAAGGTTCAAAGGTGAAAGGTCACCTTTAGCGAGGCTTTATCATCATCGTCAGTTGACAAAACTGAGTACAGTCTCCTTAGCTAACAACCTCCTCCTGCCGGCGGCGCTGTTTTGGGCCGACAAGACCCCCTATCCCTCCCGCAGGTGCCTCCCTGCCTGACGTACGATGCTACCGGTGCTGATGCTGCTGCTGGCCGTGGTTTATGGCCTCCGACGGGCCGTAAGTCTTCTGTTACGGTTCTCCCCGAAGGTTTTCTGTTGGTTTATCAATTTAGCGAACCGTTCCTCATCGCGGTTTATGACCCAGCGTTCCCAGGTTAGAGGTGTAGTTAGTTAGTTAGTTTGTTGGGTGACGCCGCCTCGCCTCGCCTCCTCCATTATCGCGCACGGTTAGGCTTCCTCGCTTCTCTCGTTTTGTACATCTCTTTTGTAGTGATTATCGTTATTGGTTATCGGGTATTTATGGCTCGTGGTTTATCACATTCGTTTTATTGTTTTACTTGTTTTTATTTTTTGGTGGTATTGCGGTTTGTATGTAATTTCGGTTTTCGCTCACCTTATTGTAAATTTCTCTCTCTCTCTCTCCCTCTCTCTCTCTCTCTTTCTCTCTCTCTCTCTCTCTATCTCTCTCTGGTAGACAGGCACCGACCAGGGAGGTGGTATATTACCGGTACTACCCCACCCCCGCCTGGGTATCGAGAGATAACGTTCGTGACGGCTTACCTGTGAACCAACACTTCAGTGCCTGTTAAGTCTCACGCTTTTGCCCTAGTTTGTTTTTTTTCCCGCCTCCCTCACCACATGGGCTGCTGGCATTCAGTCCACAGACACACGGCTTCTCTGTCTCACACATAGCACGAGGCAATACGTGACTTACACACGACCTGTCGTTCCTCGTGACTCCACCGAGACCTTCCTGCGGTGAGCGCTGCGCGCTTGAACCTACCTTTAGGCGAAATCTCGCCCTAGCTGGATAGGTATTGTTGTAGGTCTCTCTCTCTCTCTCTCTCTCTCTCTCTCTCTCTCTCTCTCTCTCCCTCCCTCCCAAGACACTAAGAAACTCTCCCGTGACACAGCTCATATTTCACGGCTCCCTCACAGTCGACGAAGAACCAAAAAAGGACGAGTCATTCCGTTGTCTCGTCTGGACGAAAGACCATGAGAAGTGTCGTGTTGTGGTGGTGGAAAAGGGGGGGCCGGGTGGTGGTTGTGGTGGGGGGGTTGTTGGTGGACGGTGGAGGGGGTTGTAGTGGATATTGTGTGGGGGAGGTTGTGATGGCGGGGTTGTGTGTTTGGGTTTGTGGTGGTTTGTAAGGAGTTGTGGTAGATATTGTGGAGGGGGTTGTGGTGGTGGGGGGTGTGGGGGTTTGTGGGCGGTTGTGGTTAGGATTGTGGTGGAGTGAGGGGAGTCTACTGTTGGTTGTGAAGGCTGCATCTCTAACCACAGCCTGGGCTGTGGTCAGGCCAATGCTGGGACCACATTTCATATTTAGTTAACACATCTCGTGTTTAGTTAACACATTCTAGTTAACATACTGCGTTTAGTTGACACACTTCTTTTAGTTGACACATTCCATCTAGTTAACACAGTTTAGGTAGGAGATTCCATCTACTTGACACACACTAGTTTGTTAACACATTCCCCTCTAGTTAACACACTGCATTTAGATAACACGCACCCTCCAGTTAACACTCTTCTGTATCACCACCAGTTCTGCTTTGCCCTGTGCATTCTTTGTACCCAAATCTGCGATCTCGTTTCGTTCCTCATGATACAGTTTTGCACTTGTACCCGAGCCAAAAATGGTGCCCTGTATTCGTAGGTCCTGTTCTGCTTTACCAGTGCCATTGATGCTATTCCTCTGGGTCCCAGAAGGCCATTGAGACTCACTAATCACCCTCCCATGTTGATGTGCCCACTATACGCTCTGTACTTGCCCCCACCTACACCCACTAGTCATGTATGCCTTTCACCCAGGCTGTCATTGAAATGTTTTGCCTGTGTATGTATAGATAAATGTTTTTAAAACTGAAATGATAGAAGTCGAGGGTTTATGAGCTTACTTGAAGTTTCGTTTTCGGATGTGAAGTTTACGCAACAGATCTAGGGTTTGATTAACATATCCAAGGATTACTTATCATCTGTGGCTTAAAAAGACAGAAAAAAATTCTAGGGTTTGATAAATCTTAAGCTTAATTGACAGATATGAGGTTTTGCTAGGGGAGCAAGGGGCCCGGGTTTTTATTAATAAAACTGATTCGCAAGAGGTTTAGTTAACAGACATGAGGTTCTGTTAAACCTAACGTTCCCCTCAGACTATAGGTTCATTTCACAGATTTAAAGATTTCAAGTCAACACCCGAGGTTTTACTTAATAAATTTCAGGTTCTGTTAAAAGGATTTGGGTTTTTCAGTGCACACATGCAGCTCAGGCTTGAGATTGCCCTAACCTTTGGGCACCCCAGTACGACACTTGCGTACCATAGCCTGACCTTTGACCTGACCCATACGGGAAATGTGAATGGTATAAATATATTTGTTATTTAGTTTTTTCAAGTTTATAGCACCTGTCCTGTCAATGTAGATCGCTGGATGCTTCTGTTGGATGAATTGCTTTACTGTTGAAGTCAAGAGTGCGTTATTTGTGCCCGTATACGCAGACAAAGCGTTCCTGTGGTAATGTGGGTTAAGCCCACATAGCAGGTGGTAGATGGACGCGAGCACACAGAGGCGCACAATGGGTGTAACGCACTGACACATGCGGGTGAAAGATGGGTGTCCTCCCGCCGATGGAAAAAGGAGACAGTGTTGATGGCACTGATGTAACACAAAGGGTATTACATACAAGACGTATGCGTACATCACTGATGATGTAAGGGATATGCTGACTTTGGGTATTACACGAATGATAACCAAAATACATCACATACAAGGCATACAACATACATAAAATGTGTTGGAATTGATGATAATACAGACAAGGTTCGGAATACATCACACACAAGGTGTATGATATACAGGATACATCCCACAGACGGTCATGTGAGAGAAAACATGATACAAGGAATTAGCGATACAGGGCGTATGTATATAGCACACATTGGCTATAGTGAAAAAATCTCAAAAGGTTTTCATTATCAATACCACAGTGTTCTCGGTACTCCAGGCCCCGTGGTCTGACACCAGCCATCCTAGGGCTCCCAGTAATATAATGTTCAAGTGTGTGTCCATCAGGTGCATATAAGAGCCGACACTTGAATCCTGGGGGGTGGTCATAAGTTCTCTCAAAGTTGCCCCTCGAAAAAATTACGCCTGATTCACTTCGAGTTTCGTTATGTTGTCAGCGTAGGAGTACGAAATGGCTCATGATACGCCCGGAGTATCATGGCTTCAGACTTCTGGGTGATTCTTATCTTGGTGTATGAAGAGAATCGTCTGTACATTTTAACGGCATAAGCAGGACAAAAACTGGTACGATGTCGTGGCCCGCGTCAGGGTGGCAGCAAGGGTTGAGCGTTGGTAGGGGGCGGGCGTACGATTCGCGAGAAGACATCACCACTCGTAGCAACAAGAGCGTCAGTAGGGCATCAGCCGTGGACATGTTTAGGGTAAGGTGATGCCCTCGCGTCCCGGGTGACTATTGTGTATCGTGTCCCTGTGTGACATTGACATTAAAGGATTTATCTTTCGATTGAAAGCGTAGATAGCTAGTGATCCGTCAGCGGTTGACGAATGTTTCATTGATTCAGGTCCAGAAGAAACGCTACCACTGCTTTATAAGGTGAGTAGATTTATCTTAGTGCTGATGAGTTGAGGAAAATTGAATATTTGTAATCTTTTTAGCATGTTATGTAACGGTGGAGGAATGAGAGGCGATTTCACGCTCTGAGGGAATACAGACAGATCCAGTCAGCAAGGCAGTTGATCGCGCTGGCAAATCCGAGATGAATGAAAGGCGGCACTTGACGCGGTAAGATTAGACGACCCGACGCTAAGATGTCAAGCTGCAAGACGGGCTTGACACTTGACCTGACCAGCCTGTGTACACGGGGACCAGATTGCTACCTTGTCCACCCCCCCTCCTTTCCAGGTGCTTTGACACTTGACCTGGCCACCTCCAATGTATAGGGGGGCGAAATGAGTCCTTAGTCCCTTCCAGTTGGCTTGTTACTTGACATGACCAGCCTGTGTACATGGGGACCTCATTGTCACCCAGTCTCCTCGGGGTGGTTTAACAGTTAACATGAATCATCTTATGTACACGAGCGCGAAAGGTACCACCTAGTCTCATCCAGGTGGCATGACACTTGACCTGACCAGCTTGTGTACACGGGGACGAAAAATGCGTCACCTAGTATCCTCCAGGTGGCTTTGACAAGTGACATGACCAATTCTTTTGTGTACGAGGGCGAAATGCCACCGAGTGTCCTCCAAAGGGATTGACACTTGGGTAACCTTTTGGGTGCGCTGACGCTCAGCGTACCCCTGCTGCTGCTGCTGCCGCCGCCGCTTTGCCTCCTCTGCCGGTGGCTTCTTACTTATAATCTGGGCGTCAGGTGATTACGGTGACGAAGTGAGTTTAACTTTCTCCTACTTCACTGCAGGTGCCTTGTCACTTGCTAGGCGCCAGCCTGTGAGCACGTTAACGAAAGGCTTGTCCCCCCCATCCCAAACCGCTCCTACGTTAAAGCTCGTAGTAAGTCTCTAAATTCAGTCGCTCGCATTTGTAACATGTTTAGCATAAGACTTGCTGTCTCATTAGGAAAATAAGCGCGACGTGGAGGCCGTTTGCAAGGGGGCAAGTGGCCAAGAGATGACCACCAGTCTAGTTACTTTTCATGGTGGCCACATGCCCGAGGATTTCACTGAACTTCGTTCACTTTTTGAGTCGCTGCATGATTTGTAAATTGTCTGAGGATTTGATAATTTACGCGATTTTTCTGTTTTGCGTTAGCCTCAGAGTGTTTCCATCAGAAAGTACTCCTGTGCTTTTAGGACTGGGGTGATATTCTTGATATGTTGGCAGTCTTGGCGAAAAGGAAGCGCCAGATGGAAGGAAAGTCGAAGACGAAAGCGAAGGTGCTCAAGGGTTCCTGCCTAACGATATCTGGGATGCTTTGGTCATCCCTCCTTCCCCGAGCCACACATTTTTGTAGTAAGCAACGGACACAGACAGACGTGCTGGGTGGTGTGTTATCTCTCGTGCAGTACATACATACGTTCTGAGAACGTACAGGATAGCAGGGTTTAGATAAAGAAAAAAAAAAGAACAAGGAATGGTAAACGAACCAGAGCCAGAAGTGCTGGGCAAGATATCAGGTTTTGCCGCTTACCAGACATGGTGGGGATGGTAAGTCACTTCCACAGGCCTAGTTTTTGTCTTTTGTGTGTTTTCATGGGAAGGGGTTGAGGAGAACGATGAGCCTAGGAGAAGGGACTTCGTTATATACGTGTTCTTGTGTGTTTGAGGTACGTGTTTGTGATTACCGTTTGTGTGTGTGTTTACGGGAAGTGAGTTTTATGCACGTGCTGCCCGTCTCATCCTTGTATATACATACATATATGAATACCATGTGCGTGCAATGTTGTGTTCAGTGGGTTTTGTGAGTTCACGTGAAAGTGTAAAGGTTTGTGTGCCAGTTTTCTAGACGTATAATTACGCTGTAATTAATGTGTGGCGTGCAAAGGGCTTGAGTTTGTTTAATTGTGTTTGTCTGGTTTTGCTTTATTTATATGACGTGCATGGTTGTAGTACATGCGACATTAGGGTACACATACATGAGATTACTTGTTATTATTTCATTGTACATGACCCATCCATCAGTTCGTGTTATGATATTCATCCAGACAATTTAACCTTGTACTCCTTGGACATATAACTCTGAATTTATCCATAGCGAGTACAATATGTAGAGTTAACGAGTAACAGTCTGGAGTTGGAGAAGCAGTTTGTCATCCCGTCGTTGTACAGCTAGGCAGAATCATCATCAATATTCATCCCAAGTAACATGGCAGGTCTCCGCCGCCATCCCTCAGCTGTCAGTGTACGTTAGCGGGTCGCGACACTGGGACCAGGGGATCCTTCATCAACATTTTTACCGCAGTAGGGTAGTCTTTCGCCGCCCACCAACACGCCATTATTTATTCGTCACGACTCCCCGCCTCTTTATCAAGACGCCGTTCATCACTCGCCTCGTAAACACTGGTGAAAAGATATTCTTCATCTGGTGGCAGGTCTTCTTCGGCAAGGGCTTCCTTCCTTCCTAGGAAGTTGCTCGTGACGGAGGGAAATGCTGATTAGCAATGCGCATCCTCACAAGAAACGACTGCTTGAGTTAAGGGTTTTTATGGATTTGCCTGACCGAAAATGCGCTGTAGTCATGCATGTTCTCTGCAACTTATATTTTAAGAAGCCTCGAACGGTGTTTGCACTTGTGTAAAGATAGCCTTGCCTGTTGTCTGCAATTGCATGTAGACTGTTATGCTCGTTGAACGCCCCTGGACAGCCTGCCTTGTCTGTACATGTATGTAGACATCTCGCACATTCTCTGCTTCAACATGGACACAGCCTGGCACGTTTTCTGCCTCAGATTGTAGACAACTTTCTACGTTGTTTCCCTCGGCGTGCGAGAGAGCGCGTGGGTGTGAGGGTAGGCTTGGGAGGTGGCGGGAGCTGGGCAGACCCAGCCAGGGTAATGGACGCACCAGACCTGCCACCACAATGTTGACCGCCATTGATGATGATGGCTAGGCTTGGCTGCTGAACCTCTATTATCTCAGCTGTTTATTATTTGGTAATTGTTTTACGCTCGAGTTAGTTAGATAAGGAGTGTCGATCCGAAGAGTTCACTGACTGATACGTGAGGATTATGTACACATTCTTGCTTGGTACAGTTAGCTTGCAGCGTTTATAAATCCCAGCATTTTATGGCAATTTGGGTGAAAACTGATATTAGTGTAAAAAAAAAATTGAATATGTAATTTGCATATGTAATTTGTGAGAACTCTGACGATTGTAAACACAAACAGTGGTGTTATTTTTTGCTTGTATTTTGTTGTGTTAAGCTTGTGGCTCACTGATTTTTTTTTCTTTATTTTATTATGCGAATTTTGCATTATACTTGGCGAATTTTCGGACGGACTTGGCTATTTTCAGGTAGCGACGGGAAGCTGTTACAGAGGTGCTGTAGCAGTGTTTCTGTAGTGTGCCTGAGGGCTTGCGGCTGGAACTTGATGCGTCTGGTCTGTAATATACTGTAATGTGGAGCCACATGTTAGGGTTCAGGTTACTGTACTGGGTCAGCAACACAGACAACGAACAGCTGGGAGACTGTATTTTATGTCACTTTTTCACGTACTTTGCATTATTCTTGAGCACAGCAGTACGACCCTAGAACACAACGGTTCAAGCCCTTTGGTGTGATAGGCTGATCTTTGTCCTGACCCCTTCAGAAGTCAGGTCAGAGGCCAGGCCTTCTTCATACCGCTGGGTTTTGCCGTCGTGATCAAGGGTAGTACCACCATGCTCGAGATTTTAAAAAGGATCTTCATGCTGGAGTATCCAAGCAAAGCTTAGTAATTTTAGTAACAGTCTGCGGAAAACGCGTCTAGCCTAGCTTTCAGGTAGCCAAGCCTGAGGGACGAGTCTGGCCTAAAACCTTTACATATCCTAACCTGCGGGACTCGTCCAGCCTAACCTTCAGGTAGCCTCCTAACCTGCGGGATTAGTCCAGCTCATCCTTTTTGGTGGCGTAACCTGCGGAACGCGTCCAGCCTAGCTATTTGGTAGCCAAACCTGGAGAACGCATCTGGCCAGGGTGGGTGCGCGTATAATCTAGTATAGAATTAATGATTGTAACTTATTCTAGCATTTCTTTTCTGTGGATATGTATTTTTTTTTGGGGGGGAGGGGGAAGTTCCCTTTCAGAATGATTATGATTTTTGTTGGTAAAGAGGAAGATCAACGCAGACGTTTACCGTCATTTCTTCGCTTGATTAAGAACACAACTCAGGCATAGTGCGTGGGATTGTTAAGTAAGCCAGTCATGATTTGGGGCTTCAGAAAAAAAAAAAGACGAAAAGTCGAACGAGGAATACAGGATATGAGTTGGTCTTAAGACCATCGCATTCTGAAGAGAGCAGGATATTTGAGAAAGCACCGTAGCAAGGGATATTTGGAGCCGATGGTCCAACGATTTTTGAAGTTCACCGGACTAGTTGTATTTGCGTGTTCGTGTGGTAAGTAAAGCGAGAGAAATTTAAGGCAGCTAAACGGGACCCGTGAAACTTGGGAACTTTAATGATTCCACTTTATTGTAGGAGTTAAATGAGCTTCGGCTGTTTTTGGGAACTGAATGAATCTGGATATTTAGAGTACAATTAATATTCTGTGATATTTAGGGAGCTACAAAAGCCGTGGATTTTTGAGAAGCCTAAAGAAAATACAAATTTTAAGAAAGCTTATTGATCCAACGATATTTGGAGAGAGGATGATGTTATTTAGGAACGAAAATATTAAGTAACGGTTGATGGAGTGATAAAAAAAAATGAAATAAGAGGGTGAACTGCTAATTAAACCAGCGATATTTGGGAAGCTAATTAAAATAGCAATATTCGGAGGACCGAAGACATATTTAGGGAAGGTAACTAAACGTGCCATATTTAGGGAGCTTTGTCAGTGGTATCTGGTGTTGATGCAGAAGTAACTCTTATGGGCCACATTGTGAAGGATTTGGATTGTGGGCGTCCGTGCACTCTATCGTTCTCTGTGAGGACTTGACGATTTTTTTTTTCTGTGGTGTAAATGCGTTCAAAATGTATTGGAAAATAGACGTTTTACTTCATGAACACGGCAGTACGACCCTTGAGCACGAAGGTACGACTCTTGGGTATGATTATTTGACTTGTCCTGAACGCCAAGGGTCTGGTCAAAGTGCAGGCCATCATGATCGAATCTTACCGTTGTATTTGATGACCGCAACATAGTGTTACTGTTGGCAATGATAAAGTGTTGCTGGTGGCAGCGGTGGCGTTACAAAGGTAGTGTTGCAGATGGCATTTGATAGTGTTGTGTTGTTGGTGGTTAGCGATAATGTAACTGATAACGGGTGGTGTTGCGAGTGGCAGTGTTGTGTAAGAGTTGCAGTACAAGAAAAAAAAAAGAAATGTCTGAACTGTAAAACTGGTAGCATGAAGAGTGTTGAGTGAGATGGACGCGATAATTTTAAAGTGACATTATGCTACTACACTTGAGGCTGGCTCAGGGGTCTGTGTGGGTGAGCCTCACTCCAACATATGATGGTGTGGGTGAGCCTCACTCCAACATGGTTCTGGTTGACCCTCAGTGCACCATAATGATAAATGATAAACTACAGCTCCCTGTGGGCCAGTGTTGGAAACCTATTGGTAAAGGGTTTGAGTTACTACACTCATTTAGTAAGTAGACGCGACAACTTGCAAGAAACTTTAGAATACTTTTTTCTGCTAGACTGACTTTGACGGCAAGTGCGAGTTAACTTCTACTGAGGACGATGGTGCTACCAATACTCACTGGTTTGGCTTTTGGCCTGACCCCTTAGGGCCAAGGCGAAAGGTCGTTTCGCCGCACCCAAGGGTCTTAACGTTATGGTCACGGGTCGTATCCTCGTGCTGAAGGGTCGTACATTCGTGCGCTAGGAGTATTTATGTCCGTACTGTAGGAGGGGGTTATGAGACTAGGGGGAAATACCAGTTGATGGATTTTATTTTTTTGTACCTTATGATGTCTCCTTAGCGTGTTTAAACCGCGGACGGGAAACAAGGGGAACGAATTGGGGCGATGACTTAAGAACAACGTATTTAATTAATACGGGCGCGCGGTGCTGCCAAGCGCACGGTGAGACATTGCACACTGCAGGAGACCAGATGTTGTAACGAAAGGGGATGGTGGCAAAGCCGGGGCCGATGTCCTCTGGCTTTTCTCGTAGTGAAAGGTCCGGGGTTCTCTGGTGTTCTCGTGGTCCGGGGTTCCCTGACGATGAAGCTCTTTGTGCTCCCGTGTTCTGAGGTTCTGCCTCGTGCTTGTTTTTTTTTTTTTATATACAGTGCTCCCGTGCGATCTCTTGGTATTGTTACTCCCTCTTGACACTCCAGCTGACAGACGCGACGCTAACAAAACATGTTCACGCACAGTAATGACCCGACAAGCACTTAATAACCACCTTCTCGACCCGGTCTTCAGCTCCGCTCCACTCCATTAGATATAAACCCATCTGAAACTACACACCCCCCAGGAATGCAAGAGTTGTGCTTTTACGTCTTCTTTCTAGGCCCTTACCCTTCTCTCCAACGTTACAGACAACGATTTGACACACCGCAAGACCCCTCTTCCCCAAGGCGCAAAATCCAGTCTGAACGCTTAGAACTCGAAGGGCCTTTGTTCTGCCCACAAGGAATTACCCCATCAGCACACTTATTGATCTTTGGTCCCGCCCCCGAGGTGGACGTGGCCTGCTTCCTGGGCGCTGTGGGAGGCGCATAGAAGCTGGATCCTGGGGCGTCCTTGCACCCTGCCCCGCTGACGGCAGGTTGTGTGCCATTAGTAGACGGAGAAAAGTTTAGATAAAGGAAATAATTGTTTACCTCGAAGACTTAGTGCACACTTCAGTACAAAAAATAAACATATATGTTAGGGTTGAGTTGAAGCAGAACTTCGTAAATGGCTTTATTGATATGCCGTTGTACTAAGAATCTAGATCACGGTAAAGTAATATATTAGTAATATTGTTAATGTTTCATGAAGAAATAAAGGCAATTCTGTTAAATTTGGAAATGACTGTCGGACGAGATGATTCACCGGCTGGCTTACCTCTCTGCTGTATATCTTGAATTTAGTTAAGCTGTTTTGAACGTTACGATCCCTGAGCACGACTGTACGACACATGGTTACGAAGGGCGTAACTACTGACTCGTTTAAAGGTTGAGGTAGGAGACTATAGGCCACCGGTACCGAAGGATCGTACCGTCATGTTGTAGGGGGTTCAGCCAGGGTACACCGAAGGTACGTACCGCTGTGGAACAGAGTTACAGTTGTATATAACGGGATCTTGTGATTTATGTAACGACTCTGTGGAACTAGTTTCTTTCCTCGTCGTTTTCTGCGCCCATACTGTCATCGTTTCCTGTTCACCTGTTTCTGCGATTTATATTTCATTTCTTCTACCTTCTCTGTCCTCTTCCTCCTCCTCGTCATCCCCCTCCTATTCCTCTCCCAGTCCGTGTTTACCGTCTCCGCCACATGACGTATCGGTGGTCGTGTCGGACGGGGAATGGGAGGGGTGGGGGTTCGGGTATCACCGCGATGGACGACCACAGGCGGGGTGTGAGGCGTCACATAAACCAGCCCGAGATACGCTCCTATAGATGTCAGTGTGATGGCCGGAGCGAACGCGAGGAGCCGGTGCTGCGGTATTTTTATGCGTTCGTCGTGTGGCGGAGCGCATAATGTTACGGCCCCGTCGGTCTGTGTGTGTGTCTGATTGTAAGCCCGTCTCTGCGCTCATACAATTTACGTTTTCCACTCTGTGTCCGACCGTCTGTATGTCCGTCCGTCCATTCTATACGATAACTTTAAAGTACTTAAAAGTCCGATCTTCAGCACCAATCTTGCCCTTGAAACCAAAGAGAAGCAGATCGATTTTAAGACCATAAGGGCAGAGGTCAAGGCTGTTCTAGCGCGAATAGGAGAGAGAAAAAAAAAATAACGATCGTGTGGAAACTGTTACTCGCTAAGGGTCCGGTTGTTAGGTGTTTGTTCGGGTAAGGGGAGACGGGTCATAACTTTGTCGAGTGCATAAGAATAGCCTTTGCGTTGAGATTGATTCTCTCTCTCTCTCTCTCTCTCTCTCTCTCTCTCTCTCTCTCTCTCTCTCACACACACACACACACACCTGTTGCAGTAGTTTTGTTAGAACTGACTGGCTTTGTTTCTTCACATATGAAAATTGATATTATATTTTGGAATAATAATCTACCTGTATCCCACAGGTAACATCTGTAAAGGATATTAACTAAATCTAAGGTAGATGAAGTCACTGATTACGTTATTCAAGTTTTAGATCGTAATTATCTTTATTTTTGTCACGTGATCGCATAGGGCTGTGTGTTGGAGGCCTCCGCCGGGATATATAAGTGACAGTATCTCCCGGTCATCAGGTAAGGCGAGAGCTCTAGGGTAAGAGGATCAAGACGCGGTTAAGTAGGGTACTGGAATCCGCAAGATGAACGGCCGTGGATGACGACGATGCTCTCTTTGAGGCCAAGGGAACTGTTCCCGCGGTCCCTAAATATTCCCCCTTTTTTAGGCGCAGACGATCACCTTTCGAAGGTCCGTTTTACAAGGTCCGCGGGCCTACAGACCCACTGTGGTCTCTCGGTTCTGCCTCCCCCACAACCAGACAATAGATAATTAAGAACACGACCGTGGGGATGGACAGCCAAGACCTTAGCAACGCCTCGTCCACTCCACCCACCCCGATGGAGTCTTGGACGGTCCAAAGGAGATTTGAAGCGCCAAGATGGTAGTGGGGGGTCTTCACAGAACCCAATGGTTGATGTTAGCGCCCTAGGGAAGTCTCGGGGGGGGGGGGGTTGCCCGCTGCGCCGCCACTCGAGCGTTGACGAGACTCCGCGTAAATATTTTCTGCCGTCGTCTGCAGTTCATCCATCCATCCATCCATCAGCCGCTGGACTTTGTAAAAAAAAGAAGAACCGGAACTCGATGGATTGAGAGATGGCCGTAACTGCTGCAGGAATTTGTGTACCTTACGAACGACCGTTTGGTTACCGTGTTAACTTTCGCCACGGACACGGGACGGAGGTAGGCGATAAAGCAGTCACTCGAACACGCCCTCCGCCGCCCGGTTGAGAATAAGGGCGCGATAAACGGCACCTAGTTATGCGGGAGGCCGTGGATACACCACCTCGTGTGTGGGTTCGCCGCGGGTGGGTCTTGTCTCCCCGGGCCTATGTCCCGTGTGGTCATGTACCCGAAGGTGACGTGCGACTCCGAGGGTCAGGCCAGATCACGCTCGACCTCCACCAAGAGTATCATCAGATAAAAAGAAAAAAAGGTCGCTTTAGGTGAAGGTCTGGTCCCTGGAGACTGTGTGTGTGCATATATATATACACCCGGATAGTCCGAGTCACTTTATTGGCCTCACACATGTCGAAATGGAGATTGATGACTTGTATACCTGACTGGTGGTCCCTCTCAGGGTAGCAAGGCGGGTACCTGGGAAGTCCAGGACGTTTACCAGGTCGCCTGGTGCTCAAGGACTGTGTGAACTGATTTTCAGAATCATTGTTCGTCTGAATTATACGTAGGTTTTCAGATGAAAGAATATTTCGTTGCCAGCGCGCTGGGGAGGTAGAGGTCCTGCCCATCGGGACTTTTAACAAGAACTCTTGTCGCCACTCTATGGTACGACCCTTGAGCACGACGCTACGACCATTTAACACCAAGCTACGACCCTTGAACACGATGGTACAAGCTCTTGGGTGTGATAGTGTTGACCGTTGAAGTAATTCCTGAGGGTTAGGAGTGAAGCAAGGCCCCTCGTACCCAAGGGTCGTACCGCCATGCGCTTGGGTGGGTCGTACCGTCTTTCTCAAGGATCACACCGTCATGCTCTAGGGTCGTACCGTCGTGCTCAGTGATGGGGCGGTTTTCGCCATTGGGTCAAGCCAACGACCACTTTGGTCATCGTAATATATCTTTTTTTTTTTTTTTAAGAGCTGGTGATTTTAAGGAGAACGGTATCGAGATAAAATCAACTAGAGGGAATGTAAGATAATTTAGATTGGTCAGTGAGAGACCTCAAGGAATGAAGTCACTGTATGCGTAAATGGCTCTTTTATTCCCCCATTCATAGCAGCGTAGCCCTGTGTCATATAAAATCTTCCTCACGCGGCAGTTTGGCAGTTACGCCTGCGACAGATCAACTGAAGATTCGTTCTCCTCGACCGCTAGCCGTTTTCCTTGGCCAGGTTCGGTTAGGGTAAGTTTTGTTTAGGTTAGAATACAAACCAACTTCTAACTCAACCCACTTTAGCCTAGCCTAAGCATAGGCATAGCACAGAACATGTTTCGCTGGAGACCTCGGTACGTTTTGTGCAGTACAGAAAATGTGTTCCCGGTCGCTGGAGATCTTGGTGCCGTTTTCTGTAATACGGAAGATGGTGCCCCGGTTGCTGGGGAACTCGTTACCGTTTTCTTTAATGCAGGAAATGTATCCTTATCTCTCCTGGTGATGGAAGTGCATTGTTCAGCGGGTGATGTCATGGCTGGTGGGACGCAGGATGAACCAGGCTTTGTTTAGAGAGAGAGAGAGAGAGGGGGGGGGGAGGTTTAAATACGTTTAACATGCCAATGTGATACTTTTGTAATCGGCATCTCTTTCACTGTTGCCCTTCATGTATTATACAAATGTTAAAAAAAATACTATCTCGAAATGTGAATGCCAATCATTTTTCTCTTCAATGTTGAAGACTTCAATCCCCCCCAAAAATCTATTCAAGATCATTCCCTACATGAATCAGAAAGACAAAAGCAAAAAAAAAAAAAAGACAAAGAAATTGGGGAGAGATGAAGACGAAGAGAGAGAAAAAGTCACTGTGAGGGCAGGTGAATTACACTTCCTCCTCCACACAGTATTCCCTACAATCCTTCCTCTTATCGTCATTCACTATCAAAATTCAGCATCCACAATTAGAAAAGGTTGAGTAAGTCAAAGACGTGAAGACAGAAATATAAAACACAGAATAGTTGCAAGCTTCTTGTGGGGACATATTGAGATTAACTAACCCTATTGTTTAGCTATAATTTAAAAGTAAGACCAACACTCCCAACATGGAGGATAAAAGACCTTCAACGCTATTAAGTTGGGACGGTAGTACTTACCTGGGCGGCTACTTTAAAAAGACAAATCTATGCGATTGACTTAAAATTACTTTGCTCCAACCATGAAAATATATTTCAGTTAATAGCCTGGGAAAGTTTTCAATCCCCAAATAATTCTTAATTCCAAACTTTCTCTCAGCATCAGCTCATTTGCATATTAAATCCCAGACATAATCCCTAGGGGGAGGGTCCCAGCACGCGCATGTGAGAGAGTTGAGTGCAGCATGAGAGTCCAGCCAATTAACACGCCATTTATTCTACTTAGGTTGACGACCTGATCGCATGTAAAGATAGGATACGCAACTTAATATTGCATAAATACCGCTTTATTAAGGGACAGGTTCCCAATTCTCTGCAGCATTTGTTATATCCGTTTCATCGCTGAATTTAATGAATTTTTGGATAATCTATGCTTGATGGAGTTTTTAAAAGGACGGGCAGTGTTACATCAGTTATAACAAGACAGAATCTAAAATGGATCATGCTAGAAAAATTTTAACAATTAATGTTCTCGATTCCAATGGAGACGACAGCATATGGAAGAAAACGGGAGGTAATGTTTACCTTGGTTACCCCGACGCTTCCTAACATTTACAACACCGTTTATGGGTTTATCTCCTGTAGCCAGGAATAGCACCAAGGGGCACCCCTAGCATGCTTAACGGACGGGCGGAGCACGCGATGGGGAGCCAGACAGTGCAGTGGTTGGATAGTGGGTGCTTGGGGAGGGTTGTAACTTTAGCGGGTATGGCTAGGTGAAGAGGAGAAGGGCGCTTGAAACCCAGATGGATGAAAGCCTGAGAGTGATACCTTATAAGGTTTCCTCATCCTGAGACTTTTAAAACAGGCATCAAACAAGGAAATCTGACAGGAGCAGGAATGTCAGTAGAACACTTTGGACAGGAATCCCAACCTGCAACCTCACTGAGACTAACATCAACTCAACAACCAGGCCCCAGAAGCTTCACATGCCTGGCTCAGTCCAATGACAGCACGACGACTCCTGTATAACACATCGTTCCAATTCAGTCTGTCCCGTGCACGCCTTTCACCTTCGTGCCTGTTCAGACCCCGAACGCTCAAAATCTTTTTCACACCATCTTTCCATTTCCAATTTGGTCTCCCCGTTCTCCTTGTTCCTCCACTTGTGACATATATCCTCTGTCAACCTCTCCTCACTCATTCTCTCCATATATCCAAACCACTTCAGCACACTGTCTTCAGCTCTCTCAACCACACTCTTTTTTATTACCACACCTCTATCTTACCATTTCATTACATACTCGATCAAACTTCCTCACACTACATAGTCCAAAAACATTTCATTTCTAACACACCCACCCTTCTCCGCACAGTCTATTTATAGCCTATGCCTCGCATGGGACCAATATACTTTCAAACATACCCATTTTTGCCCTCCCCAAAAACGATCTCTCTTTCCACACATTCTTCAGTACTCCTAGAACCTTCGGCCACTAGGATTACAGTAAAGAAATTTACAATGAAGAGACATATTCGGAAATATACTGTGCAGTAAAACGATAATTTTGTAGTAGCGAGGCTACCGGTCTTTTCCCAAATCCCCCCCCCCAGGTAACAGTAATTCCCGCCTGTTATAGGTAACCAAGAGTGGCGGCTAAGACGTGCGCAGATTTAGGGCTGCCGAAGGATTACTTTCTCTTCTTGTCATGGCCAAATTGTGGCCGCCAGAAAGTTCCAGAGATTACTCCATCATCAATATCCTTTTTGACGCCGCTGCGACAACTGAATCTGACAGGAAAATAGTCAATCGTCAGAGACTGAGTAGTCAGAGATGCGAGTTTAATTGAATTAAATGATGGTATTCAAAGATGAATGACTAGTTTTATTTCCCTAGTTTAAAGGGATACGTTGAGGACAATCACTTCTGGTAAAATTTAAAGGACTGACTAAACGCTTATTGAAGTTGAAGGTAGCCTAGATATTTAGAAAGGTGGACAGGCTACACGTGTTCTATTTGCCTAGATTTTTCGTGAAGTGGCTAGGCTGTGCTCTAAGTCGTGCAGGATTGCTGGTTACGATCTGGAGGGTTTATTGCTGTAGTCATCAGAAGTAATATAGTAGACTCTCCGAGACTTTGAAGTTGCCCGGCTCTAATCGTCGTCACACGAAGCGGGATGCTACGCTTCTGATTGGTTTCTGGGGAATAGGGAAACGTGTTTGTGTAGTTTTAAGTTGACTACCACGTTGTTTAGGATATTTATAATCGTTAGTCCGAGGATTAGCCGAAGTTTTTGATGTAGTTTTAGGTTCATGACAGTCGCTTATATAACTTTAGAGTTCACGTTTGTCTCAAGTGGTGGCTGTTGTTGGAGACTATCACCGTACCCTCATTATGGACGATCAATACTTCGCTTCCGGGAGAGGGTGGGGGGATTTGCCCTTCTAATTTAAATATTATATGTCCCTGGGAAATACTGGCATAAAGTTTTATTTTCAAATACACCATATTGTTTTACATAATTCAGCCTACAGTAACTAAGCGCAGGAAGATTCCTTTAAGTATGTCGGACCTAAAAAATTTGCAAGGTTGGTGTCACTTGGAGTAAAACGTAGGTGTAATATTACCTTTCAAGGTAGACAATAATGTAGTTAGAAAATGTAAATAAAACAATAACTACTTGGAGTGAATATGTCAAAAATCAGAACTACTGGGAACGACTGAAATCAACTGGGAGTGCTTACATGAAACGAACTTTGTACACATGGGAAATACTGAAAGGCTTGGTTCTCAGGTGGTTTTGAAAATTTCTACTTATTGGAAATGAACATGGAAGAATGCAAAATAACACTGGATAAAAGAAAGAACTTTTTAAAGTAGGCAAAATTTGTAAACAGTTCCCTGTCTTGTCCACGTAATAAAATTTTATGATAGGCACGGTGCCAGACCCGGACACCAACCGGAAACACTTGCGTACCAACGGCGTCTTAACCCGGTCCTTTTTTTTTTTTTTTTTTAGACTGTTCTAAGTTTTCTATCTAATTCTTGTATCTCCCCTGACGATGTAATCATTACACGAAAGAGCACTTGGGAACTAATCGTGTTTCACTTTCCTCGTGGTTATCAGCAGATATGTGTGTGTGTGTGTGTGTGTGTGTGTCACAAAATGCCCTCTAACAGCAAAGATTCGAAACCCCTACCATTTTATTGGGAGCTGGGTACGCTACTTATCTCCCAAACAAATGGTAGGGTGCTCGAATCCTTGCTGTTGGAGGGCACTAAGTGTTTCATGAAAGTGCCCGCTTGATGCACTATATTCTTGATTATGAAATCTAATTCAGTGTTATTCACACGTAAGTGTATTTAAATCATGGAAGGTTGCCAAGCTGGCTGTTACCTGATAACCAGTGCGTGCCATCTTATCTATCATTCCATATTGGAACATGCTTCAAAGTTTAAATGCTTGACGTGTTTGATACGGAGTTTGGGCTCATGACTATTTTGCAGTCAATAACCGTCCTTCGTAGTTACCGTAAGTACTAATCATATCCCGAATTGTTATTTAATTAGCCACAAGCGCATTTTTTTTTTTCACGAGAACACAGTTTCCCAAAAATCCAATCGGATTTTCAGAGCCTGGTACTGATTTAATGAGTGTCTTTATTAAGCTATATTGAGAATACAGAATTTGTTTCACTTAGATTAACTAACTTCTAACTAGGTTTTGATAGGTCAAGTTGGTTAGGTTCTTGTTTTTATTTTCTGTACTCCAGATAAAGGAAAAAAGGCGGATCCACCTGTAGAGAATTTTTTTAAGAACATCAGATTACGTTTTTTGGGTTGATAGAGTTTCTTAGTGAAATCACATATGAACTTGAGATAAAAGCGTTCCCAAGCCAAGAAACCAAGCCTAACCCAACATTTTCTAAGTTGATTCCTACATTTGGAATGGATTTTTTTTACCAACGAACCATTCATGTACGTTTCCTGATTGTCCTTTTTGTTTGTAGATTCAAGTAAGGTCCTTCGATGTTTATATTTTTGCTTTTACTAGATTTTGCCTAAGTTAAAAAAAAAAATGTATTGCAGAGTCAAATACGGCAGTGAAACAAACTAATTGATATAAGAGGTTTATAATATAACTCAGAAAAGGAACGCCCATTAGATACCCTTTCCCTGTATGTTCGATACAAACCCTTTGTTTTAAAAAGTAAAATTTCATTATGACTACAAACTGATTACTTGTAACTTGCATATTGTTCCATTGATATTTGGTCAGTAAATCATTTTGATAGCTGATATAATAGTTGTTAGCCTGTCTTCGTTTTGTTTTTGCAGGTTTCGACTTCAATCAATATATATATATATATATATATATATATATATATATATACACATACATACTCATATATAATACTTATATGTCTTTATACACTTATACAATTTGTCTTTGTATCTATCTATTAATTTGTCTATATCTATATAAGTAAAGTTTACATGACATTCCTGTTTAAAGATAATAGCTCTTCAAAACAACGATAACTTAACTTTTGCCTGCACAAGATCATTTTGTGCCTTGAACTAATGGATGAACGTCATGTGGACTAAGCGTCTGACACTTTTATTCCTTGATCGTGTTTCATGACAGGCACATTGCTGGTATAGTCGTAACAGTACTAAGCCAAGTCAAACGACTTGTTTAATGCTTTCCACTCCAATATATTAGTATTGTGTACAGTACAGTGTTGTACAGTCGTTGCAAGTGAATTTCAAAAGATCATAATGTAACGTTGCAAGTAGTTGTTAACTTTATATAACGTCTTAAAAATCACATACACTGAGAGGATGGTAACAAATGCTATTTCATTTTCAAAACAGTGACATAAGTTTATAATGAAATTATGTTGTATGCAAAGGCATATTCATTTGTCTAACGAAGCTTCTTTGATTTTTGCTATCAGTTGTTTTATGTTATTAAATATCGTCAATATATTTCCAATCAAAATTGGTTGCCGGTCTCATAATAAACTTTTTTGAGAATTTGACGAATATAAGTAATCGAATTTAACATCTAATTAACTGCTTAGTTCTCTTTTGAGGAACAATGTGATGCCAGGATGGTCGTTATCTTGCATAACACTATATTCATCTAGCCCATTTGGAACGTGTAGTCAACGTCAACTGCTACGTTTTCCAGCCAAGCAACGCAGAACTTTCACTTTCAGAAATTTCTCTTTTATTTTTGAAATGTGCATTTGGGATATAGCTAGAAAGCTTCCAGGGGGTCTTAAAACCCCTTCGTATCTCCCTTGGGTGCGGGTCACGGGGGCCAAAAGGTTTCCAGTTGAGGTTAGGCCCCCCAGCTTCCCCTTGATTGCTGCCCCGGCGGCTTCTTTAAGAAGTTTTCAATAGGGGTTAGTCCCCCCTCCCGCCGCCGCCGCCGTTGAGAGCCTGAATGGATCGGAAAAGAAAAGACCACAATGTCTAAGAATGCGGCGAGTGGGAAGAAAAGTGAAGAACGGATCGAGGAGAAAATGTCACAGATCCCACTTTCAGATAACTAACAGCAAGAAGAAAACCAATGTGTGAACGGCCCTTAATCTTCTGTTGCCCGTTAGAATCAGGAACGATGGCCGATTCCCCTCGGGAATTCGGATCGATAAGTAGGACAAATACGATTTTGGGATAAATTTGTTTTTGTAAATGGCTAAAATAAATTTACTGGTTTCTTATTTGGTTGAACCTGAGGAAACAATTTATCCGTTTTTTTTTTTTTAAGGGAGAGTAGGTGCCCAACCCCGGCCTCTACGGTTGTGTTCAGTTAAGAAACTGGCCAGCTGCCCGATTTACTAATGCATACCGTTTTATTTTCTGGAGTAACCTGTTTTAGTCTCCCAAATAGCCCAATAATATTGCTGCATTGTTGAAATTCTTGATGGAATGGCTACCAATAATATCACCCAAATTTTCAGTGGGAAAAAAAAATGAGAGTATAACAACTGGATCTTCAGTGGCACTGGTCAGCCCGCTTGTATGGTCATCCGGTAACTTCGACACAGTTACCTGCTTATCTTTATCCGAATAATCTTTTCCTATTTGCTTTCTTAGTCAACTTTTCAGAAGGCGTATCATGTAAAATCTTTATAATCTGAGGTGTATAATAAGTTCCTTTTTCATCTTTAGATAACTGGGAGCGTGACCTATGTTTCCCAGAGCCCCGATAAAGTTTTACCGAATTTGGTTTCAAAATAAGGTGGGACACCCTTTCTCGAGTCGATTAATATACACTGCTTCAAGTGTCCCCCCCCCCCACACACAAAAAAAAAAATCTCATCATTAGTTACTATTTGTCAGTTATCTGTCGATCCCAAAGATAAAGAAAACAAATGAAAAACGAAAAAATTTAAAACCTCCCCACAAACCAGGCAGAGGTCTAGTGCCACAAATGCTCTAGCCATGGTACTTGCACGTTGTCAGTGGCAACATCAGTATAAACCCAGCTGTTCAAAATTCATCCTGCTCCATTACAATGCTGGGTTTTTCAACAGATGTTACCACTTAGTATAGTGGTTTCAAAAAAATGTTACCACTTAATATGTGGGGCGTTTCAAAGTTTTTTACCACAGTAAGGGGAAGGGTGTTTCAAAAAATACTGCTACCTGGTGTGGTACTTCAAAAGTATTACCACTTAGTATGGAGGTGCTTCAAAAAATTTTGCTACTAAATGTGGGGGTGCTTGAAAAGATATCTCTCTTTCAATGCTCTATATATAATGATTATGTATTCATCCATGAATTTCAACAGTGCCTCGTCAACGAAATGCCACGATAACTTCCTTGAGGCATATTCCCCTCGAAATATAACTGATATAATTTTTCGAAGCACTCTCAGCACCTAGAGGACTTCTAGAACAAACATATTTAGGAAAAAAAATTGTTATCTCTGTCACTTAATATGATGACGTCATGAATAATCTACGCGCGTTAAAATTTTTTTAATCTACTATTCTGAAAAATGGATCACATTTAGCTGAAATATTACAATTTTACACCAGATACAATATCTTTGTTGACTATATATTCTTTTGTAAACATACAGTCTTTCTAACACACGCACATAGGAGATTATCTAACATAAATACACATGGAGAATAGTTAAGGAGACAAACCATCTTTTCGCAAATATTAGAACACCTTTCAAGTACATGGATAAGGAAACATTTAGCTTGCTGTTCATATTCTACACAAGACCAAACAAGAATGTGTTTCTCATTTTTGGTCACGACACCTAAAAAGAATCTCAGAGCTAATAGAGAATTTCCGATGGAGCAACAAAGACGGTGCCAGAGGTAAGGGAGCCGAGTTACAGAGGAAGGCTCCAAGCTTAAAATTTTCCCACTTTGGAAAAGTGAAGAGTGTGCTGGGCCCAGCTTTTACGTTCTGAAAACGTGTTGATAACGTGGATTGTGGACAGTTCGAGAGAGATGTAGGAAAAGATCACCCAGAGGACACATCACGATAATGAACAAGGCACCTGTTAAGAAAGATATGGAAAAGTACTTTTATAGTTTTAGAATGGTGGATGAATGGAATAAAATGACTGAAAACACGGTTAATGCATACTGCACACAAGGAATTTAGAAAGTTATATCATAGAAGAGAATGTTTAAGAGATAGGGTCCCATGAGTGTAAAATTTTACTCCCTCCCCGAACAGCGCAATCAGTTAACTACAAATATGTACTTACATACAAACATTGGAGTAACCCCGGACAGACAAGAATCCAGATCACAGGCCCCGGTCACCTCGGACAATCCAACCCACTGAACTAAATGAAAATCCGGGATCTGATCAAGTTTGGTTGGGGGAAGGGGGGTACTATATGAACTTGCTTAAACAATGATCAAAAGCTTAAGAATATATATATATATATATATATATATATATATATATATATATATATATATATATATATTGTATCTCAGAGAAGTTAGCGCTTTTGAGTTATTTACATATTATAATCATTCACTGCTATTAGTAAAATTCTAATGAAATTGAGTAGAGCTGTTATACAGTTTTGCGTGAAATTCAGTTTATAATATCTGATAACATTAAACAACATCACAATAATCATGGGAGTTTTATTCGATGAAGCAAATTAATATGCTTTTGTAGGGAGAAACAACTTCGTTTTTATAAACTTAGTGTCTGTTTTGGGAAGGTGGTGAAACTGAAAACGTTTCATCGGTCACTAGCGTAAATCATTGGAACAGTTAAGTATTCACAGATATACATTCACTTTCCTTTTAGGCGACTGAAAGGTTTAGAATACTTGTATGAATATATTTTCATAATTATTGCCAATTATATTATATATTATATAGTTCAGTAAGGGGGGAGGGGGTACTTCCCCCATCGCCCCTCCCCTTCTGGATACGCCCCTGCATTGGACAATCACGGACCATTCTAGGCTTTACATTCGACACACACGTGACGTTCACCCACAACACGAAGAACATCAACACAGAGTAACAACCAAACTAAACGACCTCGGAATGCTGACTTGCACCACATTTGAAAAAGGAAAACAATCCCTTGGCACCCTATACAAACAATTCATCCACTGCAATCCTAAACTATGGCTCATTTGCTTGTAACTAACCAGCAATCACAAACAAATAAAGTTTACCCCTACCTCACATTTCAGCTCACTTTTCTCAGATTACCCATGCCCAATATATATATATATATATATATATATATATATATATATATAAAGCAAAAAATACACAATGAAATGACCCGAGAAGTACTGTAAAACCGGCCTCCCAGCTTAGTCTTCAACTCCGCTAGGCATAAAGTCACACTTTTGTCAGTCATCAGGCAACTCACCTCGAGTCATACATACACTGGAAGTTCTAACTGACTGATCAACAACACAGCCACACCCTTTCTTGAAAAGATTAAGTGATATCCCATCCATCACAGCCGCTTTGGCGCACTTGATTTCACCACCACTTCTCTTTTCACCAAACCACTTGCCATGACTCGCTCACTTCGCAAACCTCCACGCCCAAAACACCCCACAGCTACCATACTATCATCGAAAACATTCAACAGTTCTTCAAAATACTATTTTCATCTCCTATTCACGTTATCTTTGCCTGTTGCCACTTCCCCGCTCACTGATTCTTCCATTTGTTCTCTTGATATTTTGTCAGTGGGTGAAGGGGAATGCAGTCTCACCAAAGTGCTTCTCATTTTTGAGGACAACATCATTTCTCCGCTGCTGAGTGTGGTGTGACCTTAGAACTGCGGAAGCCCCCTAAAGGAGGTCCTGGGTTTGTGACCAATCATTTGAAATTGTATATATCTCTGGGGTTTTTGGGAAAAGAGTACTACGCATTTATTCCCCTGGTTGTTGTAGAAGGCGACTAAAAAGGTATACAGTAGGGAGTAGGAAATCCTCCCCTCAGGTGTTATTACTTACCAAAAGAAGGAACAGTGAGTATTTGTATAACAGAGTCGTCTATTCCGGAAGCTACCTTGCTAAGGCTACAAATGGTGAATAAGTATCATATATATATATATATATATATATATATATATATATATATATATATATATAGAGAGAGAGAGAGAGAGAGAGAGAGAGAGAGAGAGAGAGAGCGTTTACCGTCATTCCAATTTGCTCTATTCCTTGCACGCTTCGCAGTTTCCTGTATGATCAGGCCCCAAGCCTTCACCCCATCATTCCTCCTCCTGCTTGGTTTCCCCCTTTATCTTCTTCCCTCCATTTCCGACATGTATACCCTCTTCTTAATCTTCTAATCCTCGCTCATCCTTTCCATATATCCAAACCATTTTAGCGCATACTCTTCTGCTCTCTCTCTCTCTCTCTCTCTCATACATACTCCTTGTAATACCGCATATTTCTCTTACCCTATCATTTTCTTTTTCAATCAATCCCCTGACATCACATACTTTCCTCAAACAATACATTTCCAATATATTTACCGTGTTTGACAACGCTAGATTCTCTGATACTTTTATCTACGGCAGAATGACAAGATACAATTTTCTCAGTGTTGTTCCAGTCAAATTGGTCGCGGAAGTCTCGCATATGCAGAAACAGAGTACTTGATTCTTGTCCAACACGAACCCTATACTGATGCTGCTTTATTCTCCAATAACAGAATATAGCTTTATTAATCACCTCTCTTGATCATCTCAACATCAGTCTAGGCATGTAGAACTGAGAACCTTTCATATTCAAAATAACTGTCAACATGTACAAGTTTATGACCTGATCCATGACCTGACCCTTGCCTTTGGTCACCCAAACCCTTGCCTTTGGTGGTCACATTTCTTACTTGGCCTTCCTGTCTGACTCGCATCGGACGAGGTCATTCGCCTTGTGTCATAAATATAATGTCTGTAAAACCTACATTTGTTCATTACTCTTGTAACTGTGAAGATGTGAATTATCTCGAAACCGGTCATATCTTCGTGTATCATTTTCATTGTGACTACCAACATATTCCTGAGTAACGCGTCCTTTCGTGATTTATCTGCAGTTATATGTGTGTGTGTGTGTGTGTGTGTGTGTGTGTATATATGTATGTATGTATGTGTGTGTGTGTGTGTGTGAGAGAGAGTATATTCGTGTTTTTTGTTTGTTTTTACGTTTGTCTATTTGTGTTCTGTTTCAATCTCGTTCTGTCTTTACATTTAAAAGTTAATCTACGAACTGAAATTCTTATCAGTGTAACAGAAAATTAATGGATTGCGGCCGATTAAACGCCATGTTATTTTACCGATGGCCATAGTCTGTAAAGTTCCCCACACCACCGCCTAACCACTATTCCTACGGCCAAAACAACACCTGACCGTCATGAACTACAGTGGCTTCAGCCATGATGTGTTACTGTTTTCATCATGGCTGAAGCCATTGTAGTTCATGACTGTCAGCTCTCAATAGACGAAGGTAAGGGAGATGAAGATACTAGTCCTACCACTGAAGAAGATAGAGTAACTTATAACAGAGATGATGAAAGTGAACCTCCAGCCTATCCTGTGTAAATCACGAGGCAAGAAATTACGTAAGCAGACGCACACAATCCTGAACTACTCTTGAAACAGACACACCAGATGCGGAAATTTCAATAGCTGCGCGTTAGCCAGTGTGGCAAATCTAGGCAGGACCATAATATTGAAACGGGATGATGATAACTGTTTTCTTCACCAGCTCCTACCGCCCCTTGTTATCTCCCAAGAAATACATTATGATGAATGGTGTCAGCGAAGCTGCGGATGTTGTTTTCTTCACGACCAAGTCATCAAACCTCGACGACTGTCCAACTGTAAACTAGTCTTAGCAGAGTGATTCTGCCTACCTGAAATTTCATCACTGATTCTCTTTAAGCTTGCATTAGGAAGGTCCTACTGGAACCCCGCATCCCCCCCCCCTCCCCCCGTCCACACCTTAGATGTTTTAGGTGCCAGCGATAAGGGCATATAGCCAAGATCTGAAAGATTACCCGTAGGTGTGGGATCTGCCCCAGTAATCATGAAACATAGAACTGTGGACCCCTAGATGGAGACGCTGCTGTCTTTATGAAGTGTGTGAGCTGTCATACCGTGGGTGTACGTGCTTCACACGAGGGTTATCCCAAGGCAAAGCCACCGGCAGTAGTGGGGAGCAACGTGTTTCTGAGCGAGTCACCTGTACCGCGGACCCCTATGGCTGCTAGCAGGGCACAAGGTGGGGAGCCCTGTGGCACCCCAGCCCACGACCCCTCCGTAGGCGATGAAAGAACCTTAATCGGCAGTCCCTACACCCATAGTGACCACAACCGCACCCACACCCATGTCTTTCCCCGTTTTACCTGACTCTTCTACCTCTACCTACACTACAAGTTTCTTCGGGTCCCGACCCCTCAGTTTTATCAGTTCCTGGTGGAGGAGAATCATATACTGATAGGCGTGTGAAATCATTAGTGCTGCAATATCAAGGCAGTGCGACACAACTTGAAGTGCACCAGCCAGAGCCTACAAACAGATGCTGCAGTTCAGACGGAAGTCGCACAGGCGATTCGCCAACTTAAGTATAGTTTTATGGGACTTATTCAACTTTAGGACTGCTACCGCCACCACAATCGTGAGACAGTGGTTGCCACTGAGCGGAGCGTAAGTGATTGTGTGGAAGAGCGTCTTTCGTCCACTCTCTCCCTTCTCACAGGTCCCGTTACCACATGTGCCATCCAGCCCACCCACCCCTTCCCCAGTGAAGTGTGTAACGCAATGCAGGCGTATCTCTCCCCATAAGGTTACGGGCGTGGGAGTGGGTGATTTTGTTAATGATAATAATAACACTGGTAAAAAAAGACTGCGTTCTGTACGGGCACAAAAACTTGCATTTATGTACTGATCACCTCAGCAGTGTACCTGGAACTGATACCGTAACCAGTCATTTTTGTGTTGATAAACTCGAGTACCTGAACAAAACAGTAAAATGGCTGACAAATACTGTTCTTGTAATCCTGAGCTGGAGTTCTGCTGGATCAGTACTTCCAAAATAACCGTCCTTTGTTTGCTTTAAATTTAGATAATTTAGCTCATGTGTACTGTGCGTCAAGAAAACTAAAGCCCAAGTTCCCATTAGTGTTAATAAGTTTGAAGGCCGTGGAATGCAGTAGCATGGTATAAGGGTCTATGCAGGTAACTCCACAATAAACACTATAACTTTACTTGCACCAGGAGGCATTCTTAATATTGCGGACCTCTCGGAATGTATCCAATCTTATAATAGGAGATTTTAACGCTAGAAATAGATAAATCGGTAATTCCACTCATACTAATCCAAATTGGTAGCAGCTGAATTCACATGATAATATACAGCTCGTAAAGGACCTAGAGTATATATGTCCATGGCAGGATCCTCGATCTGTCTGTAAGGTTTAGCATCTCTCTTACTACACATTCATCCATTATTTTTCATGACATGCTAAGTTATCACCATCCTGGGGTAACCAATATTAGCATTTCTCATACCATCCTCAAACGAAAACAGCTCAAAATCCCTGATCATCATCGTCACAACTTTATCTCTGATATGTCCGGTTGATATAGTTCTACCAGCCTAACCACGTGAAGTTGCATAACGACCTAGTAGAAACTATCCAGAAATACTCAGAACCACCTAGAAGGATTAGGAGATCCATGAACACACCCCTGCCTAACCCAAACAGACATCACGCTTAGTGTTATGGTCCGCAAGTTAAGAAATATAAGTCTTTCGCCATCACGAACACCAGAAAAGCTGGAACTATTCTAGTCTGCCTTAGCAGCTGCCCGCCAGCGCGTGACTGAATTTAGATAATCTAACTGAGGAAACATTTGTTAAGGGACTGAACACTCGCACACCTATCAAAAGAACGTAGAGAGACATTTACAAAATTAAAAGTAGGAAAACCAGTCAAGCCTCCCAACCAAACCCAAACGACCTCTTGGGCCTCTTCAGTCAAGTTTTGCAAATCTATCGACTGAGACGCAGGCTAAACTAAATCTCAAACATGAACTTAGAGATAGACTAATCCACTTCATGATGAACAAGGGGCATGACGATTGCAATATCCTATTCACTTAACTTAAACTCGACGCAGGAGAGGATGGTATCATCTATGAAATCTTATTGCTCCTACGCAAAGTCCCCGGCAATCGTCTTTTAACACTGTATAACATGTGCTTTGTGACGAGAGTTGTACCTACCTCCTGTACGAATAGCCAAACCCAACCAACCTGATATCTTTAGACTTATATCCTTGACAATCTTTTTATGTAAAACCTTTCAGTTGTCTTCTACGCAGAACTAAGGAGCATCTGTCTCCTAATCTATATAGTTTTATGTACAAAAAGTGTACACCACTGGATTACTACCTTTTTAACTGTCTATACAGTACAATTATACTATCTTCCTTGACCTTAAAGCTGCTTTTGATATAGCAAATCGACACGTAAACTTGTTTGAACTTGTTATAATGGATATAGGGGCCGGCTTTTAAGATGGAGATCTGTTAACCTGTTTAGCAGAAAGTCATTTCTTCTGTGTCAGGGACTTAGAAGTGAAATCACAGAGTTTGAACTTGGTACTTCGAAGGGCGGTGCACTTAGCCCCACTTTGTTCAGTGTTCTAATTAAAGCCCTTCTTCAGTCCATGCCCACGAATACCATACACTTAGCTATGCTGACGATGCCATGAGAACCATGTATCAGATACCTGTGAAAGGCTAGGTCTTGTCATCTCTGCTGACAAAACCAAAATCCTCAAAAGACATCCTCCTAAAAGAGGGGCCGTCATCAGAGAGACTCGCTTGAATAATGGGTCCCAATTTGACTATGTAAAAAGGTACCTGTATCTTGGATTAGAATTGCCAACATTTGGAGCTGTTGTAACTAGACTTAACCACCATCAGATACTTAGGACCCTCAGAGCTGTAGCTCGCCCCAGCTCTCAGCCTGGGGCCACTGTCAGAATAGTTAAAATCAGGTATATCCGTTCTATGATTAATTATGCTGCGCCTGTGCTTGCTCTAACAGCTGAGAGAAGGCCTGGAAAGCTTGAGAAAAAAAAAAAACTAAGGCATGACAATAATTCTTGGCTTCTCTAAAGCAACAAAGAAAGAGGAAAGGGTTCGGTCATCCTAGTTTCACAGAAATGGAGTAACTGAAATCAGTCTTTTTTACTGGGGTCCGGATATTCAGGCAAACACATCTCAATCCATGTAAAACCTTCCAGACCTTCTTTTCAAAAGGGAGACATTCATCCAGATGGATTACCACATCTGCGAATGGGCTGAGACTGTATGATATTCATTATATTGCTCAAACCATGTTAACACTTTCCTCATTATGAAACCTATAACGTATTTCAATCTCTGAGGTCCAGTCCCTGGATTTTTTGTGCACTATGTATCCTTTTACGACACCGCCAACAGGATGGGTAAGAGTGCCTAATAAATCAGACGCTCTTGCGGCAAAATAAAAAATCAAATCACCCCCAAACAAACACAAGTCACTTACCCTATAACACTGCAAACACCGTTTCCCCATTTCCCAAGGCCCTTCATGTCCAAAATGCAACTACTACTGTTAAAGACACTGGACAACTACTGCTCTTTTTTTTTTATGTTGAAGGCTCCATCCACGGACAAAAGTCCACATTAAAGCCGAGACCTAATTGAAATATAGATAGAATTGAGAAAGGAGGAAAAAAAGACAGGGAAAGAATTTACGAATTTTTGAGAAAGTGAAAGACCTGTCTCTTGAAATACGCTAGGTCATAGTTATTGGGAAAGACATGAGAAGGTAGAGAGTTCCAAAGCTTCGACGTGTAGCAAAGAAGCAGTTATCAAAACGGCACACCCTTGAGTTGCCGATGGCCACACAATAATCATGTGACGCAGCAGCTTG
>JAYMFT010034502.1:0-15859 GCA_038088735.1 Panulirus argus
CGCAGCAGCTTGCCGAGTATTCCATGGTCTAACTAGTGGTGGGGGCACACAAGCAGCCAGCTCTCGGGAGCAAAAGCTAAAGTAATACCAATAGAAAAGGGAAAATGAACCAACATTGCGGCGTAGGGCAAGGGGGTCAAGTTTGGAAGATTTTTATCAACGTTTTTCTTTCTTCAGCAAATAACCAAATGCACTCATGCGACCGTGGCTCAAAACTGCATTCCTTCCTTTATGTTACATCCACTCCATCATTTCTTGCTCAGTCTATTCTCGTCATATTAAAACTGCCTCTTCGTAAACTCAGGTTTGGACGGGATTTACCAATAGTGCGGACACAAACTAGTCAAGTTTAATGCCTTAGAGACAAAATTTCTTTCCTGTTTCTCTTTCCTTTACATTTTTCTCATTTAATCTGGTAGCTGTCCACTCACACTACTCGACACCGTATCACCGTAATATTTTAACCTATCTTTAGACACACCTACGTTACACAGATAACTAAGTCTCCCTCTTAAGAAACTGGAAGTCCTCTTTAGATGCAGAAAACGGTTGCACCAATTATACAGAGGATTGATTTCCTCTTGCAATGGAGTACTGGTCTCACATCTGGGGAGGTTCTAGTTTTACATACGAGTCAGTCTCAAAGCAGTCCGACAAATCAACTTTCCCAATCTGACCTCGCAACTTGACCCATTTACCCTAAGCCTCAGTGTTGGTTCTCTTTCCCCCACTTCTTGAGCGTGTTTTCTGCTCTCGAGAGCTGGCTTGCCTGTGTGTCCCCCCACCACTAGCCAAGCCACGTAGTATTCGTCAAGCCACTACGTCGTATGATTTCAGCATGGCCTTTGGCAACTGAAAAGTAGGGCTTTGTCATGTCTCTTCTTGTTCCCTGCAACGTTAGATTTTGGATCTTTGCACCATCTCATGTCTTTCATAATAGACAAGACCTCACCCTTTGTGAATGGCAGGTTTTGCACTGCTTCCTGAAGATATATTTTTTCTCTTATCTCTTCCCGTTTTTTATTTTTCTATCCCTTTAACCTGGATATGATGGAACCGAAGGTGATGAATTGAAACAGTAAGTTCTTAACACTCCCATTTATTTACAGTAGACAGATAGACTAGCGTGAGAGCATCGGGTGGCATCAAACGCTCGTCACAAATCAGCGGGCACTGGAAGCCCACGCCACGCGCATGCGTGGCGGGGAGCAGCAACGTTGCCATGGTGCAATGTAACTTTGAAATCCAGCCAGCTGTCTTACCATGAGCAAAACCGATACTTGTTATCTACACATAACCATATTTCATGTTCTACATAAAGCTCTGGCATTGGTAAAGACTTTGGTCCATGATTGAGGCCCACTACAAATATATATATATATATATATATATATATATATATATATATATATATATATTACACCAGTGTTTTTGGTTAGCCTGATGGACGGGTCAGTATATCTGCTTGAATTCTGCTCCAGATACTCTGCTTGATGACAGTGAATTAGCTACCCTGTGTAAACTAAACTGGGTATTCACTCAACTGGTTGGCGGTTAAACTGTACTCTGACCAGATTTTGTCGCAGCTAAACCCGTTACAACTTTGTAAATCTGACTGAAATATATGTTAGCCAGAATACCTGGCAGTTAAACTGTGGTTTAATGATATCTTGTTTCATCTAAAGCGTGTTATATATATATATATATATATATATATATATATATATATATATATATATATATTGCATTTGCAAGGCATGATAATTATATGTCAGCGAGATTGGAAGCCAATCGGATTGTGTATTGTTCGACAATGATTGTTAGCTTGTGTACTGAAAGTAGGTCTCATGTGATAAGGCGTTCGTTATACTCGTGTAATGGACTTGGATGCCAGAGTTAACAGGATTCAAGATGATGTACATTTTATTATGATCAGCTTCAATGGTGTCGAAATGCGTGTTGAGGAAGTCCACAAGGGGACGTGGAAATGAGTGCTTGGTAATAGATTTAATTTACGTGGTTTATTAGGAGGTAAGCGTGTGTGCTACGTGGGTTTACAGTACGTGGTTTAGGTGGAAGTGAGTGTATTGTGTACTTGTGTTTTATGTACGTAATTTCAGTGGGGGTATTTATGTAAACTACATAAGAAACAATATGCTCTATATGTATAAGTGGATGTGTAATATACAAAGATGTGTGTGTGTAATGTACGTGGGCAGAATGTACGTGGAGAAGATGAAAATAGGTGTGTTGCATACGTAGAGGTAGATTCATGGTGTATATGGATGAAATGTACGTTGATATAGGTGGGCATGTATCATCATGTGTCATTAACCGATTGTAGGTGGTAGTGTACATGGGTGTTCATAATAGTGTGAGCAGGGGTTCGACGCTGTTGTTCTTGTAGGTGTGAGATGGTGTAGGTGGGATTAGGTCCTTGAGCGGGTGTAGGTGGGTGTGCGTAGGTGCAGGTGGGGGGGGGGATAGGTAGATGCTTAGTTACAGGTGGGGCAGGTGATGGGTGGGTAGTTGGGGGTCGACAACTTGCAGCGTCATTTAGCCACTATCACCCTTCCCCTATACCACTTACATGCTGTGTGTGTGTGTTGTGTGTGTGTGTGTATGTGTGTGTGTGTGTGTGTGATAGTTTTAAGTATATACTTATAATCATTTATTTACGCATGTGTATATGTGATAGTATGTCGTCTTGTTTGTCCGTCCGTCAAAATGTATTTTGCTTAATGCATAATTTTCTCCCTGTTTATTGGTCTGTCTCTTTCTATGCTTCCTCTGTTTTTGTCCTTTCTTTTCTCAACGTTTGTGTTTGTTGCCACGAATGTCTATGTCTTCGTCTCTTGGCGAATCTGCCATGTCTAACTTTCCCTTTCAATTTCATCATCTTCCTTGCGTAGGTGTCCACTCATCGCCCTGCTCTGTATATTCATACGTGTATACATGTATATATACATGTAGAGTCAGATAGGCTGTCTACATTCACCCACTTCTGTCGGTCTGTCCACATGTTCGACAGGACACAGAAAAGAGGAAAGATATATCTAAACTTTATTTTTTTTTAAAGGGTTGCATAAGATATACTGTAATTGATTCAGATTTTTTAATGACTCGTGCATTAAAGCACAATTGCAGAGTGATGTCGTAAATCATTTATAACTGAACACTCAACCCAGCTGTTCATCCTACCCACGGGGCTGGTCGATAAATTAGGTACCTTGCTTAGACTAGGGTGTGTATATATATATATATATATATATATATATATATAGCGTAAATGAGATGTCCATAATTAGGGTATTCAACTGCTCGTGCCATCTCAGCTCACTTAAAACGCTAAAGGATATTGATAATAAGAAAAGCACGGTGAGTGCCACTGTATCAGGAACTTCCTCACGGCCATCTGGGACCAGCAGCCAACCCAGACGCCATGAAATCAATCATAACTCAGTGGGGACGTCAAGGATCCCATCCCCGCAATTCCTTCGGTACTGGGAGAAGAGGGGTGAATCCGTGAGTCTGTTCTGTGGTGGGTGAAGGGGGCGTGTGTCTGTGTGTCTGTGTCTGTGTGTCTGTGTGGATCCAGAGCATGTCAGGGAGACGTGAGAGGACGATGAGGTGAGGGGACGCATGTAGGGCGATAGAGACATGACTTCGGTGGTAAGGGAGCGTGCTGGAGATCGAGGATGGAAGGTGTTTCGGGGGACGCGACAGGCGCGTGTGGGTGGGTGGAGGAAGAGAGGGCCCCGTGTGGTGTGTGAGAGAATATAAGGCGTGTATTAAAGGCGGAGGGACGGCGTGTAGGGTGGACACTACGAGGAAAGCGCATCATGTGTGTCTGTGTGTGGGTGACAGCGAAGACATTTCGTGGGCTCTCAGGGAAGACGTGTTTAGGGAAGAGTGTCTGCGTGGTCGTCTAGAGGAGACAAGCCAGGTGTGGGGAGGTCCGTGGGGGAGGTCCGTGGAGCGTGTGTGCGGGTGTGTGCGGAAGACAGGCCAGATGTGGGGAGGTCGAGGGCGGAAGCCGCGAGGCTTCTCACATGGCCAGCTGCCGCTGGTGGCTGGATACACCTGCAGGAAATCCTTCGTACACACACACACACACACGCACACGCACACATGCATGCACGCACGCACGCACGCACGCGCGCACTTTAGCTCCATCAGATACGTACAGACTCAGGAGAGGGCTACACATTCTTGCTCACAAACATCCGCTGATACTATCGCGCTCGTAAATAGAATTGATAAATCCTCTCTCTCTCTCTCTCTCTCTCTCTCTCTCTCTTTCAAGGTTGTATACTTGTATACGTGATAAGATAAAGTCAGCATTTCCCTCTAGTAACAGCAGCGTATACCGTCACATTTGCTGCCTTACTTACTCCTTATTTGATTGACATTCACGCCATTACTACAATACCTCAATGAATCCGTTCTTTAAAGAGTCAATCCGGGATGCAGATTTACGGATGCATCATGGAGCAGAACACACCCAGGTCATCTTCAGAAATATGAACCATAATAGTTCAAGTAAAACGTCAGGCGGGGCCAGCACCCTCTCCTTGAACCTGCAGTAAGACTTTAGGCCAGCACCCTCTCCTGTTTCACCCCCAGCTTGAGTCATGGCGGATATGCCACTTGTGGTGTTAATATTACAGTCATTACCCGGTGAACTCGACCGGAGGATTACGCTTATAGCCGTTCGCTTCTCCTCGTCTTTTTAGTGTATTATATATGTGTGCGTCTTTTTAGGAATTTCTCAAGTCTTCTTCTCGTGTTACACACACACACACACACAGTCTACCACAAAAATGGTATCCACATTTATCGTGTGGTAGTTATACAGAAGTAATATTTTCTGAAGGAATTCACATCCCAATTTTCTGTACTTACTTCCGTTCGTTTCTATTGTTTTCATTCATTTTTCATGCTTCGTGATGGCAGTCAAATGAATTCATGAATGTGGCCGAATTGAGAACATATGAAAATTATTTCCCCTTTTCTAGGAAAGAAACATTTCGTACTTTTTAAAGGTCTGTTATTATTTCAGTTTCTTCTGTTTCTCTCTCTCCTTTTGATTTTCCTTTTCCACTCGCTCGTCTTCCCGTCCCTTCCTTACATCGCCCATCCATACGAGCCTCCAGGTCATACAGCGTCCTATAGAAATCCCAGATGATCCCTAGTGACCTGAGAAGGGCCTTGTGCCATATGTCAGGTCATCGCGCAGGAAGAGGAAGACGCAGCTTAAAACTGCACCCCCTTTTGGCCGTGACCTGGCCTGACCTCTGTTTACCAAAACTGAAGGGGTCATCAAGCCTCACAAGTGGGAGCGTGTGTGATAAGGGGGGTCAGCTGAGGACGGGCGGTTACCTGCCTCCACCTGCATCCTGTCAACACAATGGTCGAAATAGATTATTTTTGGGTCGAAATAGATTATTTTTTTCTTTTACCTTGTGTTCGAGAGTTTTTCTCTTACCTTCTGTATCGAGTATTTTATTTGTCATTTTCTTCAGTCGACTGTAATGATTTTTTTTCGTATCCTGAAGTGTACCAGACTGGGATGCTACTTTCCCGTATATTTTTTACGTCAGCTGGTGGATCGGTTTCGTAAATCTTCGTCGTACGCGTACCGTTGTAGCAACAGGAGTAAAGACAGGACTAAAGATGGAACTTGTTACGTCACCAGCAAAGACCTTCATATATTTATTACCTTTGCTGGTGTGTCTTAGATTGTACCTGATTTTGATGCACGTAAAATAAAGCTTTCATAATCAAGTCAGAGGCGAATTCTCACGATGGCTGAACAAGCCGACGAAGACACTGAAGCAGATGTACCGAGCTTTGTTGGTCGGTCTTCGACTGTCGAATGTCATGACTCGATCGTCAGCAGACGACACAGCTGGACCCGCCTTGTCTGTGTTACCCGTTGGTGAAATAGATTTGCGACAGAGTCCATTGTTTCACGAGACTGATATATATATATACGAGAGAAGTGAAATATACGTTTAGATTTTATATATATATATATATATATATATATATATATCTTTTTTAATACTTCAGCTCTATTCAGAAATGGATAACAGTGGCTTACTTCCCCCGAGAACCAGTGTTGTTTGGAACTTGCATGTATGTGTCTTTGTAACTCATCTTCCTCGACGGTTTCTGCCAAACTACGTGGATGAAATGAACTCGCTCCAGCCCAGGTGAACTGAGACAGGATGTATGAAACATGATCATCTTGAAATCATTAAATTCTGTCGCATTTCCTCATTTACTTTTAACTATAGGTCTCTGGTTTCCAAGTTGGAAGTTCGTTATATGATATTTTGCTGTTTTTATTTGTTCTGCTGTTCTCCAGTGGAGGAGTAGAGTTCTGTAGTGGGTGTCAGTCGACAGGGGGAGGGTCGGGGGTCCGTGGGCAAGTTGTCCCAGTGGAATATATCGTAAGGCAGAGGAGCGCCGACGACGACTACGACCGCCCGCTGCCCGCAGTCATGTGGGAGGTTATCGTACTGCACTGGGGTTTCCGGCAGCGGACTCTGGGGTGGGTGGGGGCGGACGGCGGCCCGCTGGCAGAGTCACGTCGGACTTCACGACCACGAAAAGACACCAGCTGACCGTTTCGGGCCACTTGAAAGTCGTACGACAAACTCACCCTTATACCCAAGCGATACTAGGCTAAAAATCCCTTGCTACCTGCTTTTCCCGCAGTGAGGGCAAAATCGTCCGTGCGATAAGAGACGATAAGACCGAAAACTCGGCTTGTCCACCCTCTATCACGCCGGGGAAACCTGCGTCGAGGAAAAATGGCCTCTGCCATCCGGTGGATTTAAGGATAAGATTCCCTCGTGAAAGGAGGACGGAAGGAAGGATAATGACCCATAGGGAAGTCTAGCGTGTAGCCGCAGCTCCGCGTTTAAGGACGTCACGCAGGAGTTGCCTCGTCGTCGTTATGAACCCCTTGGAGGACGACTGCACGCACGACCCTCGAACACGACGGTACGACACGTCGCACCGTAAGGCCGTGCTCAAGGGTCGTACCGTACTGTACCGCGCTCAAGGGTCGTACCGTACCGTACCGTCTGGAACTCGATGAGACGCTCGGATTTAGATTCATTTCTTTGGAGTACATAAGACTTGGACTGGGCCTGGAGTCCATCGGCGAACGGAGGCTGGATTGGAGTGGGAGTGGACCGACGCCCGTGGCTCTGCGAGTGGCTGACGGAGGGAGAGAGAGGGAGAGGCGAGTTCCCCCCCCCCCCAAGTCTTGCCTGGTGAACACAAACAAAGGCATAGGTGTGCTTCCACGAGCGGGCAAATTATGGGGGGGGGAGGAACAGCTGATTTGACACACACACACACACACACACACACGAGTCTAAGAAGGGCATTACTTGGGGGAACTGTGGTTGGAGTGTGGAGTGTGGTAGCAAGCCAGTAGTTAACCACTCCTTACGTTTCTCCTACCGCATTATCTCTCCAGTTTATTCTCTCTCTCTCTCTCTCTCTCTCTCTATGTCCTTTCCCTTCTTCACTCGTCTCTCTCTACTCCCAGTCTTGCTTTCATCTATCAGTCATGCTACGATTCTCTCGTTCCTCTCTCCTCCTCGTGTTAGCCCTCTTCCTCCTACATCTGCACCTGTAACTACTCTACTTCTCCTCCTCCTCCTCCTCCTTCCATGGGAACTTCAAGCCCCAGGCTGAAGATGCACGGCTCCCATGGGAACCGTCTCCCAGTCACTCCCACACACGCACACCATCGCCCCCTCCCTCCCTCCCTCCCTCTATTTCTCACTAGCGTCATTACAATGCTCACCCGGTGGCAGTGAGGCGATTTATCTGGTTATTGGCGCTCTCCCGGTGTGGCAGCAGGCCATGCGCGTCCGTCTCCCCGAGGGAAATTGACGTTGAGAACACATCATTCAGTGGCAAAAGGTTTTGTCGGTTGATGTACGAATGTCTGTATCAGTGTCAGTGTTCCCGTCTCCCTGGGAGACTACAACGGTCTCTGGAAGCTATCCTGCTGCTCGCTCAGGGAGGGGAGGGTTCGGATGTATTACAACTATCTATCTATCTGTTTATCTGTCTATATATATGTGTATATCACTTTCCCACGGGTACTAACGACGGTGTTTTACACGAGACAGGGCTATTGCATAGAGAAAAAGAGAGAGTAAATATACTTCACCTGCTATCTTTTTCTAAGGTTATTCATTTCAGCCACTTCCACTACGATATACGTAGTGGTAGGGTGTGTGTGTGTGTGTGTGTTTACAGTAGAGTCTACGACTATTGGTAGGCAGAGGTAGACAGGGGGGAAGAGGTGATATGGACGGTACGTCAGCCGCTTTACTAGTTATTAAATTGGTAGCTCCTCTGTCTATATGTCTGTCTGTCTACATATCTGTTCAGCCAGGCTCATCTCTCTGCATACGCGTCCCTCTACCAGTGTGCGTATCTCAGCACATGTGTATGTATCTACTCTTGCCGTCCATCTCTCAGTCGTTCACTTTCTCCCCAACACATTCTTCCCAGTCATACACATACTCTGGTCGTAGAGTTAAGGAGAGTCTTCGATGGCAAAGGAAACTTTCACTAGATTCTCACATCTTCACGCCTGAACGGCGGTATATATATATATATATATATATATATATATATATATATATATAAGAGAAAAACTCTTTCGATGTGGAAGGAAACAAAGAATGCTTGTCGGATGATCTCTCTCTCGAAGTGGGCAGAGGTCACTAGTGGAGTGCCGCTGGGTTCCATTCTGGGACCATTATTCTTCTTGATCCATTTAAATGACCGGTCAGAATATGTTTGCAGGTCGTGAGGAATGTGGGAAACGTGGAGGATCGCATGAATCTACAAGAGGACCTGGACAGACTCCAAAATTGATCTGTTACGTGGTTGACGAAGATCACCTCCAAGTAAATGTTAAAGAATGAGGATGAGTCTCGGCGAAAGAAATTGTCGATGTGATTATCACCTCGCAAGAAATCGTCTGCAGGAATATGTATTAGAGACTTGGGAGTTCGACATCTTTCCTTAATCTGTCGCCAGAGTCCCACCTTAGGAGAATAGTTTGGAAGACCAACAGTCTGTTGACAAATATTAGACTTTTGTTTTCAGGTTGATGTGTAAGGATATATTCTTCAAGCTGTTCACCCCTTGCATAAGGCTAAAAGTAGAGGGTGCTCTTAAGATTTGGTGACAGCACCTTAATCTTATAGAGAAGGTCCACAAAGGTGGTATCAGAATTAAGAGAGATCAGGTACGAGAAAAGGCTAAAGACTTTATATTAGCCCACCTTGGAATGGAGGAGAGTAAGTGGTGACCTAATCACAACGAAGTTTATTAAAACGCTTATGACGTAAACAGGTCTTTCATCTTCTCGAAAATTCGTAAATTCTTTCCCTGTTTTTAATTCTTTTGGCGTTTCTTAATTCTATTTTTCAATTAGGGCCCGGCCTTGATGTGGACTTTTGTCCGTGACGAGCCTTCTACATGAAAAAAAAAAAAGTGAGCAGTTCTTCGAGAGATGTATGGAAAAAGCAACCAGAGGACATAACATGAAATTAAGCAAGATATGAAGTATTTGTTTTATGGTAATTTGAAAAACGAATGACATGGTAAATGCGCACAGCATACAGAGATTTCAGAAGTCTCGTGAGAGAGAATGCTCAAGAAATGGGGACCCCACTCGTGTAGAACTCCCTCCCCGTACAGAACAAGTACGTACTTATACACACACAACCCCAAGACCTAACAGGATTACGAGTACAGTAATTCACCAGTGCTGTAATAATACAGTCATGCAACACCGTGGTTATCTAGATGAGACATTATACACGCTCTTATGACCACTATTCTGTAATTCCACAGTTCATTTTAGTGTTTGTGGTGTTACTAGTAGTTATACGTCCTGTTTAGTTCATTGGTCTGAAGGGGACTCTGAAGTTATGTGCGGACGAAGACCTTGAATGTCATGTTATCATTTACGTATTCTGAAGGTTATCATGCGATCACTGGTGCATTGTGGGCGTTCTGAAAGGCGGGTTGTCGCTAGGGGATTCGTCCTTTGTTTGTACTTCATTCCTCATTATCTATGGTAAATTACACTGGATATAAAGCAAGCCCAGGAATGAATGAACATTCTGTGAAGGACCTTATAATGATTTTTAGGGTTTCCAGTGGCTCCAAATTGCACTTTGTTTTGTTTAGGTTTGCCTTAAACAATGGTGGATACAGGGGTGACTGGGGAACCTAATTACAGGCATCCGTCTTTCAGCCCTTATAGCACTTAAACGAATGATTTTATTTTTCCCTGAAATGTTCAATTTGAAGTAGATCACTACCTTCACAGAAGCAGTAGTTGAGGAGCTGTGATATATATATATATATATATATATATATATATATATATATATATGTGTGTGTGTGTGTGTGTATGTATGCAAGTCACTACAAGGAAAATGAAGCTCTGGTGTTAATCATATATTCTTGAAATGTAAAATAAAATCTCTTCATTTTCCTTGAGATGACTTGCAGATAAATAAATAGACAGATACAGTAATAGATAAAACTTTAAATTTTCTGTCTCCTGTCAGCGAGTTCCTCATATACTTTATAGTGTGTTCTGAGATGTCTTATATTTCAAGAAGCATCTCCTTCATATTAATACGTACTACATTGATTTTTAAAGGCCATATAAACTGAATTTTAAAGTCATCTCAGACGTTTAAAGAACCCCAAAAAATTCTTGGGCATTTAAAGATTGGATGCCAAGCATTTAGTGGGTGCTGCGTAATTTGTGCATTTAATGGCTGCTGCGTAACTTACGCATTTAAAGACCGGTCCTTAAGTTTTTTAAACAACAAGAATGGTCAGCGGCTTGAAGGCCAAGAATGTGTTCGAGTAGTAATGTTAGCTAATGCAGTAAATACATTTTCGTTGTACTTAAGTAGTGCAGAGATTTTGCGGACTGAGAGATTTCAACGCCTTGAAGAAACTTATCCTGCTGGTGAGAGAGAGAGAGAGAGAGAGAGAGAGAGAGAGAGAGAGAGAGAGAGAGAGAAAGGAGTACGTTGTCGATACTCACCCATCGAGTGGTGAATCGGTTATGCGTGTCCACAAAGCACGCAGTGAGGACTGTGATTGATGCTGTCTCAGTCAGTCAGTCAGTCAGCCAGGCTCCACAGCCCATAGTAATGCAAGTTCTACGGCATCAGACAGCCAGAAGTGGACCCGGGTCCTTCACTTGATCACAGGCTGAGCTGCAGGGGATAGAGGACTACCCCTGGAAGCAGAGCAGCGGTCACATATGGTAACAGTGGTTGCTAATCTTTTGGGATCTCAGCCAGTGACCCGCACACATCCCCAAGCCCGTTCCTCGTATCCCCCGAGGAACACCTCCCTGGGAAGGCAAGACTCTAATCAATGGTAATGAGTATAATTAAGTAGATGGACGGCCCGGCCCGGCCCGGCCCGGCCCTCACGTCCGACCGGCGACTCCAAGGCGTCAAGCCAAGCGCCCCCACAGACTCGTGTTTTTGGGGTTGGTTCCAGCGTCTGAGTCCAGTTCTTGTCGTAGTCTCCTTGTTTAAATAATACCCGAAGGACACCCGCAATGTGTCCTTAAAGATAATGAATATGCGGGGACCGGTGACAGCTAATTGTCTCGTGGAGACGGTATGTACATACAGGTAACTGTTTGTTGTGGGTGTTCCCACGAGTTGCTCCCCGCCCTCCCGGCCCGCCTCAGGGGCCGGGTCCCACTGAAGCTTGTCATTATGGCCGACCGACCCCCGCCAGCTCCTCCTGCCACAACTCATGGCGTTATTATCGTGTTCACACCATCCTCAGCGCCCTGTGTTTACGCCAGCTAAGCCTTCTGCTCTACTGTACCGTCTACACCCATACAGCCTAGGAAGTTAGTGTAATATTACAGTGTCCTCCAAAAGATAAACCTCTAGTATATAACCTATTACGTCATAGACCTTAAGGACTTCTTTAATCTGGTCTTCCCATGTACCCTCCTCCAACAGAAAACCTCTTCATAGACCATCAGGTCTTCTCTTATCTGGTCTCGTATGTACTGTCCTCCAACAGATAATCTTGTCATAGACCGCAGGTCTTCTCTTATCTGGTCTCCCACTTAGTCTCCTCCATCAGATAACCTCGTCATAGACCATCGGGTCTTTTATCTGGTCTCCTATGTATTGTCCTCCAACAGATAACCTCGTCATAGACCACCAGGTCTTCTGTTATCTGTCCTGCCCATGTACGTATATCTGTCCAAAAAATTCTGTCGCCACTCTAGTTATACAGACAGAGACACATCGCCCAGGGACATCGGAACCGGAAGTTGCCAGCGTTTCGGTACCCTCCTCCTCTCGGCCGGTGATTGTTGTTGTGTTTTCCCATTTTCAAGTTCAGATGTGACCTCGAGGGAGGACCCTGGCTGATGGCCGTGTCCAGGGTGAACCATATTGGATGATGGCGAACCCTTGGAGGTCACAGTCCTCTCACATACCACTCGTCGTTCGACTCTTACAGCGGGAATAGTGACATGAAGACCTGCTTAAGACACCTGTGCGCTTTTTTTGTATAAGGAATATCTAAAACGCCAGGAATGAAAAAGGATTTGTGAGGAACTTTTCTAATAAAAGCAGGTCATATTGACTTCCTCATACGAAGAGATATGACTTTGCTCACATTCATAGATAAAGATGATTCTCCTGATGTCAGTAGATGATCACAACATTCCTTTAATATTTACAGATATCAAGAACCTTCCCTATTATCAACGGATTAGACGCTTTCTTTCATATCAACAGATAATAAGGACCTCCTTTCATGGTAACAGATAAGAGTAACTCTCCATCGTAACAAGAGATATTCAGAAACATCTTTTTTAAGTGAATTAAAAAAAGAAATCCATACCAGTTAATGAACACTTGAGTGTCTTGTCTAAACGTCTCAGGTCAGGATGCAACGGTACGATCTCATTGACTTAAGGTGACCCTTGGTATGTAGGTAGGAGAGCAGCGCCGAGCGTGTGTACGCACACAGTTATCGTCGGTCACCAAGAGAAACCACAGCAAAAACGAGTCCTTCTGGGGATCTATCTGTACCATCGGTCAGCCACCCGACCTACCCCAAGGTGGTGGCGCATCGGGCGGCTAGGATGCGACTCGCTTCTACGGAAGTTCTGGTCCAACACAACGAGGACGTCTGGCACTCCGAAAGTCATCCCGTCTGCAGGACCGGGTACCTGTGTGTGTGTGGGTGTGTCAGGATTTGAAGAATTATGTGAACTACATTAATATAGCTTCCAGGATTATGAAGATGTGTGTCAGGTTTTTGAAAGCTGTTTAAATTGTATTTATATCATTTGGAGGACTGAGTAACTATGTGTCAAGATCTTATGAATACGTATAAAGTTGAGCACAAATGCGCAATGAACTTATCAGAGTCAGTGATCGAATGTGCATTTCTCTGCATCCTGCCAATGCCGCTTAATCACTTTGCAATTTTTTTATATACAGAGCCAGGAACCATTCGTGTGTCGTAAGGGAAGACTGAAATCGTTCTCTGTGGCCATTACGATATCCTCCAATTGCACAGATCCTCACAGTTGCGAATTATTTATCAACAGATCAATTCTTACCAAGGGCGTCCATCGGTTGCTCACCCAAAACCCCGTACGAGTGTCGTATTTCAGAGCTATGCCAGAGGACCTCCTCCGAAACATACGACTTTTGATAACAAATGAGGTACGGAGGTGGTTCCTTTAAACTGTTACTGCGCGAATTTATGAAGATCTTCCTAAGGAAATATAAAAATCTCGAAAACACACCTGATGAGCGGTGACCCCTTAAAGAACATCTCGAAAAAATGAGTAAGTGAATAACTCTCCTCTTTTTCCATACCGAGAACGTAGGCCAGTAAATATACAGTGAAGAACTATGAAGGATGTATGAGTAGCGGAAACTTTAATACCAACTGAAGAACGTATACCTAAAGTGTCGTAAAGTTAAAGACTCATGTGAATAGATAGTCTCTCAACGACTGCGCCCCGTCTATCGTAAGTCAGCGAGAGACGTCTTCAGACGATGAACACAAGAAACGGCAAAAGTATCTCTCTCTTGCCGTGGATATCTCAAGACCTGCCTGAAGGTCGTCACATAATGAGAGACTTTCCCAGCCACAGACGTCCAGAAAAAGAACCATGAGTTACGGAATTATAACAAGTTACCGTTATGCCATGTTACCAGTCTCCTGTCTTGCTGTCTACTTTTCTCTGCCTGTCTATCTATCCATCTATCAAATCTGTCTATTTCTGTCTCTGTCTTTATCCAGTCTTTCTATATCGGTCTTATCTCTCAAGCTATCTATATCCATCTATATATGTCTGTCTATCGATTTATCTATCATCTATCTACCTATCTATCTATCTGTCTCTGTCTATCAGTGCACGTATATTTGCTTACCATATCTACCGAGGGAAGAATTACAGAAGACCCTTGACGAGTCCTTGTTATTCAGATTTTGATGATTGAATTTTTAGAAATAATTACCAAGTTTTTAGTCATGTGTAATAATCGAATCACGTTTACGTATATTTATCTGTTATTGTAATGTTCCAGTGTGAGAACTTTCCCTGCTACTGAGCGGGCACGTTGCCCAACACCTCAATGCAGGAATCACAATATGATATTCTCTTGATTACATCGTAAGAAATGTAATTAGCGTGTGATAAACGAATGTAATTTTCGTCGGAGGAGTGATTGGCGAAATTGTCAGCTGCCAATGCACGAAGCGGTGGGAAACACCTGAATGATATTGCTCGTTTATTTTTTTTTATTCATTTTTGTTCATTCACGGCTTTCTCTCGACCTGTACATGTATAAAACATGTCACAGACGTGTTCCGAGCAGGAGGAGATGACCACAGTTTTTTTGGGGGAGGGTAAGAAGAAGTTTGGTCGAGTTGGTGGTGGTGGAAGTTTGGCCGAGTTGGTCGTGGGGAGAGTTCGTGAAGTTTCCTTCATTCGTTCGTGACTGTTGTCTAGTTTTCCCCGACACCTTGACCTTCATGCAAATCAGTGTTTTCACAGCGTGCATGACTCCTGCCCGATATATAGTGGCCTCACAAGGGTGCACGAACGGTGGTTTGCGTCCGTCCCACGTGCACACGAACGGTGGTTTGCGTCCCGTCCTACGGGCACACGAACGGTGGTTGTCTTTTGTTCTACGGGTACACGAACGGTAGTTGCGTCTGTCGCACGGGCACACGAACTGTGGTTAGGTTCGTTCCACCGGCACACGAACGGTGGTTTGCGTCCGTCCTAGGGTACACGAACGGTAGTTACGTGCGTTCTGCGGGTGCGGTAGTGACGTCTCTTGGGTACACGAATAAGTACAGTGTTACCAAGAGATCAAAAAGGGCTGACTGATACTATGCTTAGAGTCTTTTGACGTGTGTCCGTGGCGAGGGCGTGGTCCATGGTTAGAGCGTGGGGTCCGTGGTTTAGAGCTTGTGGTCCGGTTTGCGTCCGTGGTTAGAGTGTGTGGTCTGGCCGGCGTCCGTGGCTGGAGCGTGTGGTCCGACGAGCAATGCCTGAGTCTCTTATCGTTTCTGTCGTAACTGCATCGCTCTCGCAACGGTTCGCTTCGCGCGTTCTGTACGTGTCATTTCCTCGGTGTCATATTCCCGTGATAAAACGGCCAAAGTTGTGTGTGTGTGTGTGTGTCTCTCTCTCTCTCTCTCTCTCTCTCTCTCTCTCTAGGGGAACTCACGTGCCTTGATATCCTCGTACACCCCCCCCCCCCCC
>JAYMFT010034513.1:0-15858 GCA_038088735.1 Panulirus argus
TATCTTCGTTATTGTCATCACTGGCTAGCTGTTTAAAATGCTCATAAAACTCATTCACCGTGATAGGAATTTGACATTTCTCTTTCTTACTATTTAAGATTTTCCAGTATTCTTTAGGGTTGCCACTCTTGTGTTTTCTAAGCTCGTTGATTGTTTGTTCGCTTCTTGTCTTAACTCTCTTTAAATTTCCCTTATATTTTTTACTTTTTTCCATCATAATGTTAAAATTAACAATACTTCTATGCCGAAGGTATGTATGCCTGGCTTTATGGTCCTCTTTTCTTGCTCTCCAACACTGACTATCATAACCCACCATTGAAGCGTTATTAGACTTCTTGATGTATGTTTTTTTCTTGGTTTGCGGAAAAACTTTAAGTGCAGGCTCAATCAAAATTTGTTTTTGTTGATGTTTTAGGCCTGACAATGCTTTATGGGTGTAAGAATGGATCTTAAATGCAAAAGAGTGGAAGAGGTTGGATGAATACTAGAGACCAGCATATGGTGTCAGGATGGTTGATCATGTAAGTTATGACTGTGTATGATACGATGTGTAAAAGTAAGCGCAGCATGATTGAGAGAGCTGAACAGGGTGTGGTGAAATGTTTTGGTTATATGGAAGGGATGGGTGAAGAGACTTGAATTACAGGATATACATATCAGAAGCAGAGGGAGCAATTTGGAGTGCTGCCTACTTACCTTAGAGTATCTATGACAAGATTTTGCCAGAATGGCAGGGGTAACTCATAGTGATCCTTGCATGTCCTTCTTACAGAATTATATTATTACTTTCTGCCACAATGCCTTTCAAATATTGGTGTATTTAAGATTCATCAGATTGACTTTTGGCAAGAATCTGATCTCTTGATTGTTTCTATGGTCACTTTGTATATTTTTCTTGTATGTGTAAACTGAATAGGAATGATAAAGGCATATGCCTAGAATACAAAAATTTACTGTACAGGTTGAACCTCTGTAATCCATCAACCTTGGGACCTGACCACTGCCCGACCTGAGAAAGTGCCGGAAAACAGACACTGATCCCTAAGGGAACCTCTATGTACACATATGCCCAACCTCTAGTCTTGCCAGCTCATTCCACATACATATTGCTGTGTTATCAAAGGTACAACAGAGCTTAAAGCATGAAATAATACAACCAGTAATGCTACCAAACAAGGTTCTGCTTTGGGGTGTGCCAAACAGTTATATAAAATCTAAAATATTTTACACTTTGGATCGAGGCCAACAGAGTTAAGCCACGTCCACTTTATCAAGCACTTCCCGGTGGGCTGTGCTCTCACTGGGCAAAGTTTGTCGGGCATACCTGTGTTGTTGTCCACACTGTTGAGGTGGTTTGGCAGTCAAGTTGTACAGTAGCCAGTAGGTGGTCGGCAGGCCACGAGTGCATTATCACCATGCGCAGCAAAGTTGAAAGGAAAGAAATAGTGTTGTGTAGCATATTGATTGCTGTGTGTGCAAAAAAAGAAAAAAAAGAACAGTACAGAAAACTACTTGGTGTAAAGAGTGGTAACTTTTTGTGGCTGGCAGCACCATTGCTTCAGACCCGGCGTCAAACCACCAGGCAGTACAGTATCTGATTTCGCTCAACTACTGAACTACTGGCAAGGGCAATCCGCTGATTTGCCCATCAAAGTTGCCACAAAGTGTCTGATTATGGACTTAACAATCGTGCCCGGCGGGCACTGCCTGATTGTGTGGATGTTCCTTTACAATGTGCTCTAGCTTTACACACGAAGTAATTTTCAAACCATTCAAGAAAAAATTTAGTTGTCGTCCACACTTTTTTATTAACGCAGTAGGTAAATGGAAGAATTTTCATTCCTTTAAAAGCTCTCGGATGAACACTCTTACCGATTACCATCCGCTTGGTTTCATGTATTTCTGCAGCATTGCTGCAGCCAAGAATTGTTACCCTACCAATGGAATCCTTACCCCCACATGGAGACTCTTTAATTCTTGGGCAAGGATTTTTCGTGGCATACAACACTAATACAGGGCAGATTTGTCAGCATTATACACTTATTTTAAGGCTTAAACCAATTTATAATTGCACTGTATAATTCTGTACTCCTGGCACCTTTCAGAGTTTTCCGAAACGTTAAACTTTTCTGGCTTTCATTTTCAGCAAAAAAATAAAAATTTTGCTCCTTTTGTTTCTTTATAGTTGACAATCCAATCTCATAGTACTCACACAAAGTCTTTACAGAAGTTCCTCTATCTAATTTTCAAGCATTGATAAGGATTTATGCTTATGCTTATTATCACTATCACCATCTTTTGCACCTCTTGGTATCTTGGATGACATCCTGAAGGGCTAAATTACAGCTAAATATAAGAAATAAACAGGACTGTTAATTAGCTCGGCTGCGGTGTAAACAGATTTTGGCACCTTATTGCTGCTAACTTGCTAACAGCACCACCCAGGTGGCAGATCCACAAACTAATGGCGGCAGATTCAAAATGTGCCGGAGCAAGGGAGTTGCCAGACCACAGAGTGCCAGATTAGAGAGGTACAACCTGTATCATGTAAAGATTATCTGGATATTTGAAGGTTTCAGATTTCTTATGTCTGGATTAATTCTTTACCAAATATTTTGCATTCTTGTTTTCCATTTTCAAATGGAATCATCATCTCTCATCAAATTTTGTACTACTCCCACTCATCTTCCTATAGTCTTCATTCTGCCTTGATGTTCATTTTCACAACATAATCTCACAGAGCAATATCCCTTTCAGTAACCCTTTACAATGCATATTTATGTTGTCTGCACATCATCACAACTTCAACCTCTGCTGTTTCATTGAAATTTTGCAACTTTTCATTTTGCAGCTCTTGGAGGTTAGGATTTTGCTATATCATCCTGCTTATATCATCTCAGCCTCTGTCTTCATTGCCTTATTATCTCCACTTCCATTCCCAGACCATACAGAGTTAAGGAAGGTTAGCCCACATATTACTGTCTTATGATCTGACAAGCTTCTAACTTTCTCATAGATCTAGCATGTTAGATACAGGTCATGATCTTTTGTACAGAAAAATATCCTTTATCTTCTCTCGTATATCCTGTCTCCTGTATACTGCTACCACTTGTATTGTATGGTCATCCTTGCACTGAAAATGCATATTTGTAATACTCACACTGTTAGTGTACATAGGCAATGACATTTACATCTGGACACACATCTGTATATTTGTCCTTTTCTATCTCCCACATGTTTTACAGTGTCATATTGCAGTACATCCCCATCATATATTTCTTCAACTACATATGCAAGAGTAGAATAATTTTCAACATTTCATACAAAACTGCTATGTAATAACCAATTTTTTCATGTTTGTAATAGAAAATATTTTCATACCACAGACCCATCATAAGAATTCCCACAATTTTCTTTGCACAGCCAACCTTACCATCTAAAATCACAAAAGCCTGATTTCTTATTTCATTTATGTCGTTTTCCAGAATTCCTTTACTTTGTCTCTTATCTACCCTTCCTAAGAAATATGTACAAATGGCATCCTCTAATATTCATCTTTTAATCTTATCACATTCCATCAATTCAAAAAAATCATATCTTGCCTTAAGTAATTGCCCGTGCCGCTTACATACTAGTCTGTATAAACTTAATGTGGCAGAATCTAAATCTGTTTTTTAAAGAAATGCAGCATAACAGAGCACACTCTTTGCTAATGAAAGTAAGGATGGTATGGTGTAAGTATTATGTCATGATCAAAGCGAGTCACTTTCAGTTCTGTCCTACTGTAATGAATCTCTCCCACCAAGGAGGATTTCTCTCTCAAGAGTTTATGAGATATGCACATATTTTTAAGTTTTCAACATTATTTTGGAAATATAGGGAAGGCATTCTTCTTATATTAGATTTTAATTAATGCCTTTAAAAGAAGGGATGTTTACAGAATTCATGTCTTTGAAAGAGTATGTATTATAGTTTACTATGCTCCCCCAGAATAATCTTCATATGACGTTTTATGGTAAATCAGCTGTGACATCTGCTATATCAATCAACCCCACAATAACTGAGAATCCAGAACTAATGCATCTTCAAGAAAGGAAAGAATGCAGGCTAAAGCTGCAAGTACCAGGTAGTATGAAACGTTTCTGTAATCTATTTTTTAGCCTTTCCACTGCTCTAGGCATTGTATGATATATTTGGTTGTAACTATTGTGGATTTCATGTGATTTCATGTGACTTTTATTGGTTTCTGCCATCCTTTATTATCTTAGCTGATATTTGTTTCCAGTACTTACCATGCATACAGACTAGGTAGGGAAAAAGAGTTCTACCTCATTCCTTGTGTGTCGTTGAAGATGACTAAAGGGGGCAGGAGTGGGGAGCTGGAAGCCTCCCCTTTTTGCATTTGAGTTGCTAAAAGAGGAAACAGAGGGAGGAGCCAGGTGGGGAGTGCTTATCCTCCTCAAAGGCTCAGATTGAGTTGTCTAAATGTGTGTATGTAACCAAGATGAGAAGAGAGGGAGAAGAGAGGAGAGATAGGTAGTATGTTTGAGGAAGAAATGGGGATGTTCTGGCTCTGAATAAAACAAAGTTCAAGAGTAAAAGGGAAGAATGGTTTGGAAATGTCTCAGGAGTAAAGTCAGGTGTTGGTGAGAGGACAGGAGCTAAGGAAGGAGTAGTACTACTGATGCAGGAGTTGTGATCCAGAAGCAGGAGTTGTGGTCCTGAAGCAGGAGTTGTGGGAATGTGTGATAGGATGTAAAGAAGTAAATTCTAGATTGATGTAGGTAAAACCAAAAGTAGATGGCAAGAGATGGATGATTATTGGTGCTTATGCATCTGGCCATAAGAAAAATCATGAGAGCCAATTGTTTTGGGAGCAGATGAGTGAGTGTGTCAGCAGTTTTGGTGCATGAGACCAGGTATTACTGATGGGTGATTTAAATGCAATGGTAAATAATATGATTTGGGCACATGGAGCATTCAGTGTTATGAATGGAAATGGTGAGAGCATGTGGAGTGTGTGCTGAAAAAAGAATGAAGATTAGGAATATTGGGTTTAAATAGAGGGATATGCACAAGTATATACATGTGAGTGGGAGCGATGGTCGACAAGAATTATTAGATTATGTATTAACTGATAGGTGTGTATAAAAGAGACTTTTGGTTGCAAATATGCTGAGAGGAGCAGCTGATGGGATGAATCATTATTGTGTGGAGGCAAGGGTGAAGATTTGTAGAGGTTTTAGAGAAAGAGGAAATAATGTCATGGAGAAAAGAGTGGTGAAAGTAAGTGAGCTTGAAAAGGAGACTTGTTTGAAGAGTTACCAGCAGGGATTGAGCGTAGAGTGATATAAGCTTAAAGTAAATGAATTAAGGGGAGTGGGAGATATTAAGGGAAGCAGTAATGGCACGTGCAAGAGATGTATGTGGTATGCAAGACATGGGAAGATAAGCAAGGTTGTGAGTGGTGGGATGGAGCAAAGCTGTTAATGAAAGAGAAAGGAGAGGCTTTTGGCCAGTACTTAAGGGAAGGAGTGCAGATGATTGAGGGATGTATAAGAGAAAGCAGCTGGAGTTCAAGAGGAAGCTGCAGGGGTTGAAAAAGAGGGCAAATGAGAGTTCAGGTGAGCAAATATAATTAGATTTTAGGGAGAATAAAAAAATGTTTTGGATGGAGGCAAATAATATGCAAAAGACAAGAGAACAAATGGGAAAGTTGTTGTAGAGGACAAAGGGTAATTGATAACAGGTATGGATGAAGCGAGTAAGAGATGGAGAGAGCATTTGCAAGGATTGTTGAATGTGTTTGATGATAAAGTGGCAGATGTAGTGTGTTTTGGATGGGGTGGTATGCAAAGTGAGAGTCATGAAGAATGGTTTGGTGAAGAGAGAAGAGGTGGTTAAAGCCTTGCAGCAGATGAAAAGCAGCAAGGTGGCTGGAGTGGATGGTATTGCTGTTCAAGTTATTAAGAAAGGGGATGAATGTGTTGTTGAGAGGTTGACTAGGATATTCATTGTATGCATGGATCACGGTGAGGTGCTGAAGGATTGGTGAAATGCATATATAGTGGTATTATGTAAAGATATAGGGAATAAAGGTGAGTGTTCAAACTGCAGAGATATAAGTTTGTTGAGTATACCTGGTAGGTTGTATGGAAGGGTATTGAATGAGAGGGTGAAAGCATTTACAGAGCATCAGATTGTGGAGAAGCGGTGTGTTTTCAGAAGAGGTACAGGATATATGGATCAGGCGTTTGCTTTAAAGAATCTGTATGAGAAATATTTAGAAAAACATGAATCTTTTTATGTGGCATTTATGGATCTGGAGAATTCATAGGATTGATACAGATGATTTGAGTACAGTCATAAAAATATATGATGTTGGAGGTAAGCTGCCAGAGGCAGTGAGAAATTTTTATCAAGGCTATAAGGTTTGTGTATGAGTAGGAAGAGAGGAGAGTGAATGGTTCCAAGTGTATTTTGGTCAGCAGAAGGGTTGTATGATGTCATCATGGATGGTTGATTTGTTTTTGGATGGTTTGGTGAGGGAGGTAAATGTGAGAATCTTGGAGACAGGGGAGAGTTTACAGTCTGTAGGGATAAGAGTGCTTGGGAAATGAGTTAATAGTTGTTTGTTGATGAAACAACACTGGTGGTATATTCAAGTTAGAAACCGCCAAAGTTGACAGCTGAGCTTGGAAAAGTATGTGAAAGAAGAAAGTTGAGAGTGAATATGAATAAAAGCAAGGGTTAAAGGACAAGTTAGGTGGGGTGTCAATTTGAATGGAGAGAAATTGGAGGAAGTGAAGAGTTTTAGATACCTGGCAGTGGACTTGGCAGCAAATGGAACCGTGGAAGTGGAAGTGGGTTATAGGGTAGCGGAGGAGGCAAAGGTTCTGGAAGCACTCAGGAATGTGTGAAAGAGAGAACCTTATCTGGAATGGCAAAAACGGGTATGTTTGAAAGAATAGTAGTCTCAACAATATTATATGGATGAGAGACATGGGCTTTAGATTGTGGTGTGCAGAGAAGGGTGGATGTGTTGGAAATGAAATGATCGAGGACAATATTTGGTGTGACCGAATAAGTAAGGAAAGGGTAAGAGAGATGTGTAGTGATAAAAAGAGTGTGGTTGGAAGAGCAGAGGAAGGTGCGCTGAAATGTTTTGGACATTATGTAGAGAATGAGAGAATAAAAAAAGACAAAGTAGATATATGTGCGAGAAGTGGAGGGAACAAGGAGAACCGGGAGACTAAATTAGAGATGGAAGGATGGAGTGAAAAAGATTTTGAGCAGTCAGGATCTGAACATATTGGAGGATGAAAGGTGGGCATGGGATAGAGTGAATTAAAACAAGTGGTATACTGGAGTTGTTGACTTGTTGTCAATGGACTGGACCAGGCATGTGAAATGTCCGGGGTAGACCATGGGAAGGTCTGTGGGACCTGGAAGGGGATAGGAACAATGCTTCAGAATGTATGTGAGTGGATATGGCCTTTCTCTTTATGTTCCTGGTGCTACCTTGCTAATGCGTGAAACAGCAATCAAATATAAAAGATCACTAGAATTGTAATGCTTTTGCTGAAAAAAAAGTATCATTTGCCCACAGATCATCACATTAGGTGCATGTACATCGATTTAGTGTGATACTACACATACACATTCACTTTGATAAAGAGGGAAGCTGATACATATTCATGATTATTTTCTTATAGAGGAAAATGGGAAGAAAATAAGTATTTATGGAAGGCAGAGCGCGAATTAGAGCAGAACTATAATATTTTTAGGAATTTTTTAACTGTGACTCGTTGAAGTAATAGTTATTGAGGTGAATAGGAATACTAAGGGTTTTGTTAAGGTAGTAGCTATACACTAGTTATCTGAGATTTGATAAAATTCATATGAACTTTGTAATTCAGCACAGTTAGATTGCAATCATTTCATGCAGTGCAGTTACAGACAAAAATTGCAAAATCATGTGTATCAATTTCTTGTTATGTCTTATGTAAGCATCCACTTTCTCTCAGCCAAGTAAAACACCAAGAATGCAAGGAAAATTTAGTTCTATCTATCTGTCTGCCTATATCTCTGATGCCTGTTCCCACCTGGAACTCCCTCAAGGGGGGTGTCCACGGCAATAGAGTTTTCATAACTAGTGAATTCCAGTGCCACTTCTTAAGCTTTTGTCCTCGCCCTTAATAGGCCACTGGCAATGGGCGACTAGCGCAATGTTTGCAGAGGCTCCTACCTAATGTTCCTACTGACTTCTGCCTAATGTTCCTAATTACTACTTCTACCTAATGTTTCTACATAATGTTTCTGCATAAATGTTCCAACCTATTACTTATATCTATTGCTCCTAACATTTTGCCAAAAGGCAGGGCTAGCACATAGTGCTCAACGCAGGAAAATCTAGAGTTATGAAGAATGAGCTATGTGATTTAAGTGTTGTCAGTTCTTGTGTACTTCTCAGTTCTTGTGTACAATGAGGAGAGATTTTATATTTGTGGACAGAATGCCTGTAGCCCAAATATGGGTGAGGCAAAAAGAAAAGACAGCTACCTGGGTCAGAGAAGTGGAACTTGGCCAACCACTGAAGTGCCGGCTCACAATGCAGGCATCACTAACCTTCCCAATACCCATGTGGGTAGTACTGGTAATATACCTCCCTGGTCATTAGCTGCTTACTAACTACTACCTACAGAAAACTTAGGCTTAGATAAAGAGAAACTCTCTACCTTCTCATGTCTTTCCCAATAACTATGACCTGCTCATTTCATGAGACAGGTCTTTCACTTTCTCAAAAATTCATAGATACTTTCCCTGTCTTTTTTTTCCCCTTCTCTCAATTCTCTCTGTATCTAAATTAAGGCCCGGCCATGATGTGGAATTTTGTCTGTGAAAAGCCTTGAAAAAAAAAAGAGAGAGAAAGAGTAATATTATTGCTTTTATATTTTTGGTGAAAAGATTTAAGATAAGGGGACTGTTACTGTGTGCATAAATAACAAAATACATGTACGTATATACACATATGTAATTACGTGCTCGTTGCCTCACTAATTCAGAAAACTGTGATCAAGTATGGAATAAAACGAATTATTTGTTGATTCACTCATACAAATAACAAAGTTTTGCTTTTGTAAATAATGCTAGAGTAAAACATATTTGTAATATGCTTAGTGTATATAGTGTAACGGCATGCCTGGAAGGAAACCATCATGTGTATATTGTGTTTTTTAGAGCATTAACATTTTCTAATGCATGATGTAAGCGCCCACTGTTTTACCACCAAGTAAAAGACAAAAAATTTTTGGATATAGCGTTAAAATGAAGAAACAATTACTGTATCATTATTCTTAAATTTTGATGATGAAGAAATCAATTGTTCATTTATTCTTGTAAGGTTTTACCTGTGTGAATGATATGTACATGATACAAAAACAAAATGTTTGTGTAGTGTGCTTAATGTATCATCTCGAAATCATGCCTGAAAATATGTAAATAAGTGTACCTTTTGCTATGATAAATACTGTATTGTGTGAAAGCTCATGCATAAGAAATGCATGATTATCATACACTTGCTGCTCTCCTGTATCCTGTCTTGTCCACTCATCACCCTACCAGACCAGCTTAGGGGAAAGAATTTACTTTTAGAGTTTATTTATACAGCGACTTAGAAAAGTGGGAATCATGAGCCTGGAAATTCCTCCTTTTTGTATTTCAGTTTCTACAAGATAGAATAGAGAGGGACAAGTGAGGAGTCCTCAAAAGTTCAGGTTGGGGAGGATGTAACAAATAGAGGAGAAAGAATTCTTTCTCGGTATTCCTGCGTATTGTAGTAGGAGACTAAAGGGGACGGAGGCAGGGGGCTGGGGACCACCCCCTCTTGTATTTCAATTTCTAAAAGAGGAAACAGGAGGAGGAGCCTAGCAGGGAGTGATCATCCTCCTCGAAAGCTCAGACTGGGGTGTCTGAATGTGTGTAGATTGAACCAAGATGGGAAGAGAAGAGAGATAGGTAGTATGTTTGAGGAAAGAAATCTGGATGTTCTGGCTCTGAGTCAAACAAAGCTCAAGAGTAAAGGGGAAGAATGATTTTAAAATTTCGTAGGAGTAAAGTCAGGGGTTGGTGAGAGGACAAGCGCTAAGGAAGGATTAGCACTACACCTTGTAAAGAAGTAACTTCTAGATTAATGTGGGTAAAACTGAAAGTGGATGGCAAGGGATAGGTTATTATGAGTGTTTACGCACCTGGCCATGAGAAGAAAGATCAAGAGAGGCAAGTATTATGGGCGCAGCTGAGTGAGTGTGTTAGCTGTTTTAATGTTAGAGACCGAGTATTAGTGATGGCTGATTTAAATGTGTAGGTGAGTAATGTGGCAGTTTAGGATATAATTGGGGTGCATGGGGTATTCAGTGTTATGATTGGAAATGGTGGAGAGCTTGTGGAGCTGTGTACTGAAAAAGAACTGGTGATTGGGAATCTCTGGTGTAAAATGAGGTATGTACACAAGTAAATGTATGTCACTGGGTATTATTAGATTACATATTAGTTTATAGGTGTGTAAAAGAGAAACTTTTGGACGTAAATGTGCTGAGAGGGGCAGCTGGTGGGATGTACTATCTAGTGGAGGCGAGGGTGAAGAAATGTGAAGGTTTTCAAAAAACAGGAAACAATGAAGGGGAGGAGATAGTGGTGAGAGTAAGTGATCTTGGATAGGAGACTTGTGTGAAGGAATACCAGGAAAGATTGAGTGTCGAATGGCAGAAGATGAGAGTATATGAAGTAAAGAGAGTGGGGAGGCATGGGAGGTATTTAGAGAAGCAGTGATGGCATGAGCAAGTGTTGCTCATAGCATGCTGAAGATGGGAGGTGGGCTGATTAGAAAGGATAGTGAGTGGTGGGATGAAGTTAAATTGCTTGTGAAAGAGAAAAGAGAGATGTTTGGGCTGTATGCATAGGGAAGGAGTGCAAATGGTTGGGAGATGTATAAGAGAAAGTGGCAGGTCAAGATGAAGGTGGAGGGTTTGAAAAGGGAGGCAGATGAGAGTTCGGATGAGCAAGCATCAGTGTACTTTAGGGGGAATAAGAAAATGTTTTAGAAGGAGGTAAATAATGTGTGAAAGACAAGATAGCAAATGGGAATATCAGGGAAGGGGCAAAAAGGGAAGTGATAACTGCTAGAGAGATGGATTCAGTATTTTAAAGGATTGTTGAATGTGTTTGATGGTAAGGTGTTTTGGTTGGGGTGGTATGCGAAGTGAGAGTCATGGAGAGTGGATTGGTGAAGAGAGAAGTGGTGGTGAACGCCTTGTGTAAGATGAAATGTGGCAAGGCGGATGCAATGGGCAGTATTGCCTTTGAATTTATTAAGAAAGGGAATGATTGTTTTGTTGACTAGTTGGTAAGGATATTCAATGTATGTGCAGATCATGATGAGGTGCCTGAGGATTGGTGGAATGCATGCATAGTGGCACTGTATAAAGGCAATGGGGTTAAAGGTGAGCGTTCAAACTACAGACTTGTAAGTTTGTTGAGTGTACCTGGTAAGTTGTATGGGAGAGTAGTGACTGAGATAGCTAAGGCATCAGATTGGGGAGGATCAGTGTGGTGTTAGAAGTGGCAGAGGATATGTTGATGAGCAGTTTGCTTTAAAGAATGTGTGTAAGAAATGTTTAGAAAAGTCTATGGATTTGTATGTGGCATTTATTGCTCTAGAGAAGGCATATGATCAGGTTGATAGAGATGCTTTGTGGAAGGCCTTAAGAATATATGGAGTGGAGGGAAAGCTGAGAGAAGCAGTGAGGTCTTTATCAAGGGTGTAAGGCTTATGTATAAGTAGGAAGAGAGGAGAGTGAATGGTTCCAAGTGAAGGTTGGTCTTTGACCTTGTGTTTGATGTCACCATGGTTGTTTAATTTGTTTATGGATGTGGTGGTGAGGGAGATAAATGCAATAGAGTCTTGGAGAGAAGGGAGAGTATGCAGTCTTGGTGGATTCTCAAGAGGGCCTGGGAAGTAAGTCAGTTGTTGTTTTCTAATGATAGAGCACTGGTGGTGCAGTCGAGTGAGAAACTGCAGAAATTGGTGACTGAGTTTGGAAGAGCGTGTGAAAGGAGAAAGTTGATTGAATGTGAATAAAAGCAAGAGTATTACATTCAGCATTGTTGAGGTACAAGTTAGTTTGGAAAAAATTGGAGGAAGTGAAGTGTTTTAGATATCTAGGAGTGGACATGGCAGCGAATAGAACCATGGAAGCAGAAGTGAGTCATTAGATGGGGAGGAGGCAAAGGTTCTGAGATTGAAGAATGTGTGGAAAGAGAGAACTTTACATATAAGGTAAAAATGGGTACGTTTGAAGGAATAGTAGTCCTATTATATGGGTGCGAGGTATGGGCTATAGATGAGGTTGTGTGGAGGAAGGTGGATGTGTTGGAAAGGAAATATTTGAGGACAATTTGTGGTGTGAGGTAGTTTGATTGAGTAAGTAATGTATGGGTAAGAGAAATGTTTTGTAGTGAAAAGACTGTAGTAGAGAGAGCAGAAGAGGGTATGCTGAAGTGGTTTGGACATATTGGGAGAAAGAGCGAGGAAATGTTGATAAAGAAGATATACATGCCAAAAGTAAAGGGAACAACTAGATTGGTTAGACCTAATTAGAGATGAAAGGATGGAGTGAAAAAGATTTCAAGCGATTGGAACTTGAATATACAAGAGAGTGAAAAGTGTGCACAGGAAAAAGTGAATTGGAGCATGAATAGGGTGAATGTGCTGTCATTGAACTTAACCAGGGCATGTGCAATGTCTGGGGAAAACCATGGAAAGGTCTGTGGGGCTAGAACAGGGATTGAAAACTGTGGTTTCTTTGCATTGCACATGACTGCTAAAGAAGGCATGTGAGCTGACATAGCCTTTCTTCATACGTTCCTAGCACTACCTTGCTAACACAGGAAACAACAATAAAATATGAAAAAATGGAACAGAAGGAGCCAGGTGAGGATTGCTCATCCTCCTTGAAAGTTCAGGTTGAGGTATATGAATGTGGGTGGATGCACCAAATATGATTAGAAAGGAGGGATAGGTTGTATGTTTGAGGAAAGAAACTTGGATGTTTTGGCTTTGAATGAAACAAAGCTCAAGGGTAAAGGGGAAGAATGTTTGCAAATAACATGGGGTAAAGTCTGGAGTTGAAGTGAGGGCAAAAGCTAAGAAAGGGGTAGCATTACTGCTATAGCTGGAGTTATGGGAATATCAAAGAGTGCAAGAGATGGGTGATTATATACTGCTAATGCACCTGGTCATGAGAAGAAAGATGATGGGCAGCTGAGTAAGTGTGTCGGCAGTTTTGATTTAAGAAAAGAAAAAAAAGGTATTAGTGATTGGTGATTTAAGTGCAAAAGGCAGTAATGTGACAGTTGAGGGTATAATTAAGGGGCATGGGGTATTCAGTAAGGTGAATGGAAATGGTGAACAGCTCTCCGAGTTATGTGCTTGAAAAGGGCTAGTGATTGGGAACTCTTTGTTTTAAAAAGAGGGATATATATCAATATACACATGAGAGTAGGAAAGATAGTAAGTGGGCATTATTTGATTACCTACAAATTTATAGGCATGCAGAAGAAAGACTCTTCGATGTGACTGTTGTGAGAAGTGCAGCTGTTGGGATTTCTGATCATTATCTGGTGGAGGCAAGAGAGAAGATTTATAGAGGTTTTCGGAAAAGAGGAAATGATATGAGTGAGGAGAGGGTGGTGAAAGGAAGTGACCTCAGAAAAGATACTTGTGTGAATAAATACCAGAAGAGATTGAGTGTAGACTGTCTGATGTTAAGAGTAAACGAAGTTAGGGGAGTGGGTGAGGAATGGGAGGTATTTGGTTAGCAGATAACCTGATAATCTCTATCAACCCTAACATATGATTTCTCCAGATCCATAAATGCCATAAACAAATCCTTCTGATTCTCTATGTATTTCTCTCACAAATTCTTGAAAGCAAACATCTGATCCACACATCCTCTACCACTTTTGAAAATGTATCGTTCCTCTCCAGTCTGATGCTTTCTACTTGCCTTCACCCTTTCAATCACTACTCTCCCATACAACTTACCAGGTACACTCAACAAAATTATACCTTTGTAGTTTGAACACTCACCTTTGTCTCCCTCACCTTCAAGCAGTGACACTGTACATGCATTCCAGCAATCCTTAGACACCTCATCATAATCCATACAAACACTGACAAACCTAACTGATCAATCAACAGTACACTCACCTCCTTTCTTTATAAATTCAACTGCAACACCATCAACTCAAGTCATCTTCTCATTTCATCTTAAACAAGACTTTCACTACATCCTTTCTTCACTGAACCACTTTCCATGAATCTCTCACTTTGGATATTTCTCCACCCCAAACACCCTCCAACTGCTACACTATGATCAAACATTCAGCAATCATTCAAAATACCAGCTCCATCTCCACCTCACTTTATCATCAACTCTTACTACTTCTCTCTGAAGTTTACTGTTACCAGCTTGCCCAAAAATTCATTTGCCTTATTTCTCAACTCCTGTTGCTTTCTCTTGTACACATGTAATCTAGCTTGGAAGCAGAAAGTTGGTGAAAGCTACTGTTGTTCCTTATTCAGAGGGAAATGTGCTAAATATATATTTAACAATTATAGGGAAATAAAACTCTTTAAGTACACAGGAAAAATATATGCAAGAGTGTTTGCTGATAAAGTGATGGAAGTGACTGAATGCAGAATAAATGACTAGGTGGTTTTAGGAAAGGTAGGGGATTTATAGATCAGATTTCTGCATTAAGAATGACTGGAAAAGTATCTAGTGAGAGGTAAGTAGCTGTATGCAGCTTTTATGGATCTTGAGAAAGTGTATGACAGAACTGAGTAGAATGCTCTATGGAATGTGTTAAGGATATATGGGGGTAGGGGAACGCCTGGAGGATGGTGTGAAAGTTTTCTATAGAGGAGCAAATGCATGTGTAAGAATGGATGGTACTTGAAAGGCAGCCAACGACCAGGGAGGTATATTACCAGTACTACCCATCTGGGTAACAGGAGAGTTAGTGAGCAAGCACTTTAGTAGTTGTCAAGTTGCACTCCTCTGACCCTGATAACTGTCTTTTCTTTCTGCCTCACTAACATGTGGACTACTGGCATTCTGTCTGCAACATACAATCTCTCCATGTCATATGTAACACTTGACAACACTTGATTTATGCAGCTCATTCTTCACAGCTCTAGATATTCCTGCAGTGAGCACTATGTGCTAGCCCTGCCTTTTGGCAAAGTTGTAGGAGCAGTAGATAGAAGTAGTAGGTATGAATATTTAGGAAGGATTATTAATAAGGTAGAAGTAATAGGTAGGAGCATTAGATAGTAGTAGTCGTCAGGAACATTAGGTAGGAGCCTCTGCAAACACTACGTTACAATTGCCCTCTACCGGTGGCTTGATAAGGGTGAAGTTTAGTACTAAAGGCTATGAAGCAACACTGGAGTTCTTCTTTAGTTTTGGAGACTCTGCTGCCACGATCATCCCTTTGACGGAGTTCCAGGTGGAACAAGCATCAGAGATATAGACAGATAGATAGAAGACTGGATGGAGAGGTGAGGGAAAGGTTCAGTATACATGTGGGTGTTAGGCAGGGTTGTATGATGTCACTATGGCTTTTTGATATATATATATATATATTATTATTATTATTATAATACTTGATCGCCGTTTCCCGCGTCAGCGAGGTAGCGCCAGGAAACAGACGAAGAAAAAATACCCCATCCCCCCTCATGCACACATATATACATACATGCACACATATGCACCACACATATATATATACATA
>JAYMFT010034524.1:0-15857 GCA_038088735.1 Panulirus argus
TCAGAACAGGAACGGTTGAACCATGGATTGGATGAAGAAACAGTCTTGGAGGAAAAAGGGATAAATGCTTCCATTCCTGCAAGAATAACCTGTGCTATGCGTTTGGCAGAGACAGAAGCATCACCACATAAGAGACAGTAATTTACCAGGGCTTTGCTTTCCTCTATCAGCTTCTTAACATTTTGCTTACATTGTTTATATTCGTCCCTCCTCCTCTGCTGAACTTCATCTGATACATTGCTATCGAGCAATTTACCATATGCTTTTTTCTTCTCTTCCATTGCATTTCCAATCTCTTTTGTCCCGCCAGTTTTTGCCCTTTTCATTCCTTTATCTCACACCCTTGCATCCAACTACTAATTCTACAACCTGTTATAGTATTTCTCTAAACATTTTAAACACCTCAATCACACATGGCTGCATTCCTACATTCACTGCACTTCCATCTAAGCTTTCAGTTACCTTCCTTTCATACTCCTCCCTGCATTTTTTCTGATTCACCTTCTTGTTTGCCAACACTTTTACCTCTCCATTTTCTACTTCTCCCTGATCCTCATCCCCACAAGAACTGCAAAATGTTCAGAGTCTCCAAAGAATCCTCACACAATTCCAACATTTAGCATGGCCTTTCTCAATCTTTCATCCACTGCCACATAGGCAGTCAAAGCCTTTTACTCTTCTCTTCCATCATTCCTCATCCAAGTATATCTGTAGATCATCTTGTGCTGAAAAAGGTGTTTGCAAGCAATAAACCCTCTCAGCACAAATATCTTCAAGATAACTTCCATTCTTATTTACTCCAGGAACTCCCCATTTGCCAACTATCTCACCAGTTTCATCACATCCCACTTTTGCATTCATATCACCCCTTATGACAATGTTTCTATTATTCTTAAAACTGTTCATACAGTCATTCAAATTTCTTCAGAAAAGCTTCATTTCATCTTACCTTGTACCTTCTTCATATTCACATGTGTATATACAAATACCCAAGCATTCTTCATAATTCCAGTCTTTCCTTTCACTTACTATTCTTGATCCAAGTAGGTTTGATGTTACAGTAGGTCCAATGATTCTGTATGGATGTGAGGCATGGGTCTTAGACAAGATTATGAAGGATAGGGTGACTGTGCTGGAAGTGAAATGTTTCTGGACAGCACGTTTTGTAAGGAGAGTTGATTGAATAAGAAATGATCGGGTAAGAAAGAGGTGAGGTATTAAGAGAATAAGTATGTGAGATGAAGAGGGTGTGCTTAAGTGGTTTGGATGCTTGGAGGGTAACAAGGAAAAGGGGAAAACCAAGGAGGATGTGGAAGAATGGAGCAAAAGATGCTTTGAAGACACTGGACCTGAACATGCAGAAGGATGTGAGGCATGCAAGGGATATAGTGAACTGAAGCAGTGTTGTTTACAGGGGATGATGTGCTGTCAGTGGGCTGAACCAGGGCATATGCAAAAGATGGGGAAAACCAAGGAAAGGTCTTGGAGACCTGGTTCTGGATAGGAGACTTTGGTTTTGGTGCATTATGCATGACAGCTAGAGAGTGATTGTGAGCGAATGAGGCCTTTCCTTTGTTCCTGGTGCTACCTCACTGATGCAAGAAATGGCCAACATATATGTAAAACTGAATTCCCAATAAGTAATGTATAACCATTTATCTTTCTGGAAATAGTTACAGGCATGCTGCTTATCTCCAGAGCCTTTGCAACTTTTGTTGGGACTATTTGCAGAACTTCATTTTCAGCCTCAACCATGCAGGTTGGCAGTATACAGTAATGCCCAAGTTCTTGGCAGGGAATTGCTTGCCACTCATTTTTGTCTCACATGAACCTATTTAAGTTACCTTTCCTGAAAATATTTATAGCTTTCATCATATTACAATCATTATGTATTCCATTCTGCCAAGCATATTTACATAGCCTTAAGTAGTTTCTGGCACTTATCTCAAATCTGATGTCATTTATGCAATGAGTATTCAGAATTAGTTACAAAAAGACAAAGTGGCTTGAAGGCTTTAATCCCAAGTTTTGGAATTTTTTAAGTAGATATCCTAGAAAGCACTCAGTTGTGTCATATAGAATGTTCACTTCATCACATTGAATGTTATCAATAGTTTATGATGAAAAGGTAAGACAAATTGCGTGATCATTTAAGAAAGCTTGTAGTTATTATAAATAGAGTATTAGAAATATGTATTTCTAAAACACAAACTCCTAAAATCCACAGTACAGTGCATTCTGGGTAACTACTAATGTGGAACATGAGTTCCCAGAAAATAATTTCAGTAGAGATTCAGTGAATGTTTTATATGGTACATAACTAACAACCAAGTCCCAAGTAGAAATAAAAGATTGCCTTTCACTCTGCATGACAACAACCTATACTCACAGATTTCTTCTGTCCCAGCAGACGTTACATTGATATACCATACACACACTGAGATGATCCAACAAGCAGTAACCAACCAACCTCCCAATCTAGTCTTCAACATCACTTTGCCAGATATAAACCCCTTTGAGACTGTATTCCCCAAATATACAGGAGTTATCCTTTATTGTGTGCATTCTGGATGCCACTCGTCAATCCAACATTACAAACATGATATTACAAGACCCATCATGCTCAAGAAGCAGACACTGACCACTTAATCCTCAGATATCCAGTCCTCATTTCACAGACTCACACACACCACCACATTTCTTGACCTGGCTACCTGAGCACTATAGGAGACCTATGAAAGGGGATTCTGCAGCAAAAAAGGCAAGTTAAAGGTGTAGCTTATTTTTCCCTTTCTTACAGAAACTTAATACTTAAACCTAGATTAAGTATACAAGCATACTTAAACCTAGATTAAGTATACAAGCACTCTGTGAATGTTACTATATGTTCTGTCCTCAGCCGGTATTTCTAAAATCTTTAGAATTTTGAAATCCAAACAGCTCTTGAGCCCAGGAATTACAGATTCTCTATATTTTATCTATACAGGCTTTACCTCTTTAATTGGACAACCTTGGGACCTGGCTATTGCCGGACCACAGAAAATGCCGGAAAACAGAATTAACCCCTGTAAAGACCCCTGGGTGATGACTCCTACCAGTTACCATCAGCTTGATTGTATGTTTACTGCAGTATTGCTCTAGCCAAGAATTGTTACCCTATCTTTGTAATCCTTACCCCCCAGATGAAGACTCCTCAGTATCTTGGGCAAGGGTTTTTTATGGCATACGACGCCAATACAGGGCAGATTCGTTAGCATTATACACTTGTTCTGGGGCTATAAGAAATTTACAGGATAGTTAATTAGCTCAGCTGCAGTGTAAACAGATGGCATCTTGGCACTGCTAACAGTGCCGCCTTGGTGGCAGATCCACAAACTAGTGGCGGCAGATTCAAATCGAACTGGACCATGGGAATTGCTGGACCACTGGGGGTCGAATTAGAGAGGTACAACCTGCAGTGAGATTTTCTAGATTGATAATAACCTGATCAACAAAAGAAAACTGCAACAAAGGAAAATCTGAAATTGATGCAGGACTTTTAAAGGGAAACTGTAGCTGATACAGTATGTTTGAAAGTATAAGGTACAGAAAAACCTCTGTTATCCATGATTGGAGACAACAGAATGTTTAGAACAGTTTATTAAATTTGATTGTGGTTGGCAACCTTGGATTATCCAGAAAAAATTGAAAAATTAGAAAAGATATGTAAAAATATTTCAAATCACATTCATACTACGCTTTAGTGATTAATGTACTTACCACTCAGTCTTTTTTGGTGCTGGTGATTGTTTACCATCCCCCATGTGCTTTCTGGCATTGTGTTGTGTGCTAACCTTGCACTGTATTTTGTGCACCCTTGAGTACTGTTGTGGACAACGGCCCCTTTCACGCATTGTCAGCAATTGCCTGACAGCTCTTCGAAACCATCTACATCTCACACATTTTAAACCTCAAAAAGAAGATGGAGTTGCAGAAGAGCAACTTATGAAGGACTTTGACGTCATTTGCTTATTTGCTTACTTGGCATTAATATTTCTTCTTTATAAGATATCTTCAAATGTTTGAAATATAAGATGTTAAAATATCTGAATTTTTTAATACATTAAAACACTCAATTATCCGGAAACTTTGTTATCCGAAATGGCTGATTCCCCACTGGATTTTGGATAACAGAGGTTTTGATGTATATAGCTATTTAATTACTTTGATACTGACTCTTTTTTAGACTGTAAAGCAGGTGTTTTGATGCAGATTTGTGATGTTTGTTTGTACGGAAGATCAGATATTATTCTGTCAACAGGTGATGGTGTTGGATGGTCAGGCGGAGGATTAAGTGAATCCACAGATGGAGACTCCTCAGTTGATCGCATATCGCTTGGCAATAATTTGGGAACAGGCAGTGCTGCAAACAGTGAAAGTAAACGAGAAGAACCTCACTTATGTGCTTGTTGGTGTCGGGGATGGGCTGAGATATATATCAGGCAACCCACTGGTTAGTCTTAGTGTGTATTACAGGTTGAGTATCCCTTATCCGAAATGCCTGGGACCAGTTGTGTTTCAGATTTGGATTTTTTTTATTTTGGAATATTTGCATATACATAATGAGAAAACAGGATGGTATGGAAACAAATGGATTAGAGCTGAGACATACCTCAACGTTTCGACTGTTCAACGGTCTTCCTCAGGAGGTACTGATTCCAGCATTTGGTAGGACTTTATACACCTGCAAGTGATGGTCACCCAATCGGATGCCTTAGCGTATTACTCTGTGATTGGATCGCTTGTCCTGCTGCCTCTACTCTTCACAGTGATCTCCGCTGCCTGACGTGACCAGCAGATGAACCCAGACTTTCTGTTTATGTTGTCCCTGGTAGCGATGTAAGCGGCTTACATCACTACCAAAGGAAACATTAACATTAGGTCTGGTTTCATCTGCAGGTTATGTGAGGCAGCATAGATTGCTGTGAATGAGTGGAGGCAGCAGGACAAGCGATCCAATCAGAAAGCAACACCCCAAAGCATCCGATTGGGTGACCATCACTTGTTGGGGATGCACAGTCCCACCTAATGCTGGAATCAGTATCTCCTTAGGAAGACCATTGAATGGTCAAAACATTGAGCTATGTCTCAGCTCTAACCTGTTTGTTTCTATACCATCCTGTTTTCCACATTTGTCATGATGGATAGTAGATACATAATGAGATATCTTGGGGATGGGACCTAAGTCTAAACACAAAATCCATTTATGTTTCGTATACACCTAATACACATAGCCTGAAGGTAATTTGCACAATATTTTTAATAATTTTGCACATGAAACAAAGTTTGTGTAACACTTAACCATCAGAAAGCTAAGGTGTCACAACTTCAGCTGCCTGTGTAGACAATCTGTGGTTGTTTGGCATCACCTTCATTCCTGGATCTGAATTTATATGCTACTGGGAAGCAGTCATATTCTTACACTCATACACACATATGTAGTTAACAGTAAAAAAAATATGAAATTCCATTAATACAGCAAAAAAAATAATGTTTAGGTGTGTAATTTTCCATTTGTAACATCATGTCACCTCTCAAAATGTTTCGGATTTTGGAGCATTTTGGATTCGGATTTGGGATGCTCAACCTGTACTGTATTTCATATTTCATGTTAGCTATTAAGGTGACTCTTTCATAGCAGACAGTGAAACAGCCCTTTCTTTCAGTGTGACTAGGAAATAGGAAAAGATATATAACTAAAAAATTTATTGTAGTGAATAGAGTACTTTTTGTGGATTATGAAATTGTAAAACTCATTTAAATGCCCATTGTTATGTCATCACTGTGAGTCATCACAGAGGATGTGACATCAGTCAGTCATTGCTGCCAGACACATGCGAATGTTAGTGTTTTTTGTGATTGTACTACATCAGTACAATATAAGTTGTGGTAGCATATATTAATTCATATACATATCTGCTTTGCATGAAATTATTGAAGTTTTGAAGGAAAACTTAAAACTCCAAGTAAATTCTACCAGTGTTTACTTTCTTATTGCAGCAGTGTGATATCATACTCCTCCCTTTGACATCTAGAGGGTAACTAAAGCTTCTTAGCTATTTTTAGTGTTTCCTCTGCAGTGTGTCCCATGAGCTTGAGAGATATTCTCAAGGATATCCTCTAGAGATATCAGGGTAAGGACCTTCTAACCCTCTGTCTTTCTGGTAGAGAATTTCTGGCTTTCCCCACCTCTCACTGTCCCACTAAGTAGATAGCAGCTTCTCACTTGTTTTAGGCCTGTCCTCAGTCAGTCAGAGACCTCCAGACATATGAATTCATTGATCCACTTGCTTCAAGTGGGTCAGATCTTAGAATTTTGTATGATCACATTTCAGTCCCATGGATTACTATTCATTTTCTTCTCTTTACATATCATTACCTTAGCCCGTGCTCACTGAAAGGGATATGTTCCAGGTGAATTGTCTTTATTCAGAGGTCCCTTGTCTTCCATGATATTTACAACTCTTGTTTTGAATACCCATATTCAGGATAATGGATACCGTTTTACCAACTTCTGCAGCATTTTTTTTGAGTATTTGCGGTATTTTTTCTGCCCATTGGGTGAATATTTTGGCAGTCAAGCCTGATGGGATCCAGTACAGTGATGATGTGAAGATGTGAACAGACATACAAATGCACAAGTCAGATAAATGTGTTACCCAAGCATTATTGCCAGTGCTGTGGCTGTGTTTTTCTATTATACTTGTACTCTCACTGATTGAGGAACTCCATAAGTGATCTCAGTACGTCACAAGCTTTTGATAACTTTAACTTGTTTGTTACATGGATTTCCCATTTGACACCATATATACATTGCAAGAAATTTCTGTTGTAGGCAAAAATCATTTTTAATGAAGAATTTATATAGGTGGTCAGGCAGAGTGCTAGTGGTATTATTTTTATGGTCAAGCATTCATCTGCTTTATAAACACAAGCACATGCTTTGAATCCTCCCAAACACCTGTCATTATCATCAAAGAAATAGTTTATACCTTAATTATATCATATATATTATTGAATGATAAATACAAGGATTTTCACTATTTGTATGGATCATGGTGATGTGCCTAAAGATTGGCAGAATGCATGTATAGTGCCATATATATTATTGATTGATAAATACGAGGATTTTCAGTATTTGTATGGGTCATGGTGAGGTGCCTAAAGATTGGCAGAATGCATGTACAGTGCCATTGTATAAAGGTAAGGGGAATAAAGATGAGTTTTCATTCTACAAAAGTATAAGCTTGTTAAGTATACTTGGTAAGTTGTATGGGAGAGTATTGATTGAAAGCAGAAGGATTTGTCCATGGCATTTATGGACTTGGAGATAGCATATGGTAGGGTTGATAGAGATGCCTTGTGAAAGGTCTGAAGAATATACGTCATGGTAGGAAAACTGCTAGAAGCAGTGAGAATTTTTATCAAGGGTGTAAGGCATTTTGTACAAGTAGGAAGAGGAGAGTGATAGGTGTCAGTGAAGGTTGGTCTTTGGCAGGGGTGTGTGATTTCTTTATGGTTGTTCTGTTTTTGGATGGATGATGAGGGAGGGAAATGTGAGAGTCTTAGAGAGATAGGTGAGCATATGGACTATAGGTGATGAGAAGGCCTGGGAAGCGATTCAGTTGTTTGCTGATGATACAGCACCGGTGGTGGATTCAAGTGAGAAACTGCAGAAGTTGGTGACTGAGTTTGAAAGTGTGTGTGAAAGGAGGAAGTGAAAGTAAATCCAAATAAAAGTAAGGTTATTAGGTTTAACAGGGTTGAGGGACTGGGTAGTTGGGGTGTGAGTTTGATTAAGGAAAAGTTGGAGGAAGTTAAGTGTTTTAGATACCTGGGAGTGGACATGGTAGCACTTGGAACCATGGAAGCAGATGAGTCATAGGGTGGGTGAGAGGGCAAAGGTTCTGGGAGTGCTGAAGAATGTGTGGAATGAGAGAACATTATTTGGGAGGGCAAAAATCAGATGTTTGAAGGAATAGTAGTTCCAGCAATATTATATGGATGCAAGACATGGACTATAGATAAGGCTGTGCAGAGGAGGATGGATGTGTTGGAAATGCAATGATTAAGGATAGTATGTGGTATGAGGTGGTTTGATGAAGTAAGTAATGAAAGGGTAGGAGGGATGTGTGGTAATAAAATGAGTGTAGTTGAGAGGGCTGGAGAGGGTAAGCTGAAATGGTTTGGACATATTGAGAGAATGAGTGAGGACAGGTTGACAAAGAGGATATATGTGTCAAAAAGGGGAGGGAACAAGGAGAACAGGGAGACCAAAACCGGGGCCTGAACATACAGAAGGTTGAAAGGCATGGATGGAATAGAAGGAATTGGAACGATGTGGTATACTGGGGATGACAATCCATTGGTTGAATGATCCAGGGTATTTTAAGAGTTCGGGGTAAACCATGGAAAAGTCTGTACGACCAGGTTGTAGATAGGGACCTGTGGTTTTGGTACATTAGTCTTGACAGATAGAAAATGGATGTGAGCGGATGTGGTCTTTCTTCGTCTTTTCCTGACACAACCTCACTAAACAGGAAATCAGAGTCAAGTGTTAAAAAAATATAAGGTGAGTAATTTGAATTATTAAAGAGAAAAGTAAATGGGTCTCCACCATGTATGGTAGACAAAACCTAGAATATGCCAAAATATGTGTTCAGATGTATGATATAAAGTAAGAAAAGATTTGTAGACAGTCAAAGAAAAGCAAATATTTCGTCCAACTGTTCTCATTACATCAGTCTTCTGAATACTGAAATACATCTTCAGTACTGAAATAGTGAATTAAACTGAAATTATACCTTTCTTCTGAAACAAAAGAACATCATATAAGAATTATAAAACACCCAAGAACTAAGTATGTTAGCCCTCAACTTACCAAGGGAAAATTAAAGAAACTTGTGATGGGAGGGAGCAAACTAAATTGGTAAGGTATCTTCTGAATGTGGTGAAAGAAGGGTGAACAACAGCACCTTCGATTAGCTGAAATATACCTGAATAACACAGTTTATATCATCCAAGTGCCAAAACTGTGTTCAGATGAGCTGGTAGAACAGTGTTTGATATAGAATGAGAAAAGATTCATGGCTAATCAAAGAAGAAAATTATTTCACAATACTTTCAACAGATTGGTCTCCCAAACTGAAATATGTGGTAATTACTGAAATAGTGAATTGAAAGTAGATGCTTTTTTCTTAAGAAAATGAATAGTATTATATAAGAATGATAAATCCACTAAGAAACAATGTGATATTGAGAGGCACTAAAGGCTAAGAAGCGGCACTGGAGTTTGCTAGTTATGGAGACTCTGTTGCTGTGGCCACCCCATTGAGGAAGTACCAATTGGAACAAGCATCAGAGATATAGATAGATAGAAAGAAACAAGTAATATAACTCTCATCCTACCCAGGGATAGATAAAAGAAACTTGAGGAATTGAATTAGTAAGATATCATGGCGAGATCATGGTGGACATCAATACTTAGAAGAAATTTACCAGAATAATTCTGCTGTATATCATCCAGCCTGAGATGTATTCAAATGAGCTGGTGGAATAGTGTTTGGTATTTTTAAAAGAAGAAACAATTCATGGCCAATGAAAAAAAAAACTCAGTTTTTCATGTTAGAGCTTTCACAAAATTGGTCTCAAGCAATGTGTCTTAGGTATCAAATTATTAAGGTAAACTGAAAATTATGTCTCTATAATGAAGTGAAAAATCATCATATAAGAAAAATAAAACAACCAAGAGACAGGTAATATATTCCTCAACTTATGCAGAGAGAAGTAAAGGACTTTTGTGAAAGTGAATGATAAGATAATTATCCTACAATTCACACCCATAAGATTCTAGTTTCTCCTTGGGTAAATTAAGAGTATTTCACATGTTTCTTGGTTGTTTTATTCTCCTTTTTCTTCATACCAGATCACTGTTTCTCACATTAGCAAGGGGGTACCAGGAACAGATGAAGAAAGGCCATATTCACTCATATCCTGTCTAGCTGTCATATGCAGTGCACCAAAATCACAGCCCCTATCCACAACCAGGCCCCACAGACCTCTTGATGGTTTCTCTGGGCTGCTACACATTACGGTGGATCATTTTTACACTTTTTTAGAATTGTTATGGGAGTAGTGTGGAAAAGTTGGGGATGCATGAGAAAAAAATTCTGCAAAAAATATTGGTGTTCTACGCCAGCACCTTTAGCCTCCTGAGGGGCTCAAAAATTGAAAAATAAGTTACAGGTTGAGTATCCCTCATTCAAAATGCCTGGGACCAGAAGTGTTTCAGATTTTGGATCTTGGGGATGGGACCCAAGTCTAAACACAAAATCCACTTGTGTTTCTTATATAGCCAGAAGGTAATTTGTACAATATTTTTGATAATTTTGCACATAAGACATAGTTTGTGTAACTCTAAACCGTCAGAAAGCTAAGGTGTCACAACCTCAACTGGCCGTTTAGAAAGTCTGTGGTTGTTTGGCATCACCTTCATTCCTGACTGAATTTATGATAAGCAATCATTTTCTTACACTTATTCACACATGAGTACTTAGCAGTAAAAAAGTATCAAGTACCTTTAATGCAGTGAAAAATAATGAGGTCAGGTGTGTAATTTTCCACTTGTAGCATCATGTCCCTGCCCAAAAAGTTTCGGATTTTGGAGCAATTTGGAATTTGGATTTTCGGTTTAGGGATACTCAACCTGTATGAAAAGTGAGCATTTATAGAAAAAAATTTAAAGCTGAAAATATGTTTATTTTTAAGATAAGGTAGGGTTAATGGTATAGAAAGACACTTAGGTGGAGTATTTCCGAAATCTGGAAGTAATTGAACAACTTCAGCCACACCAAGGAAATTGAAAATATAGCATTTTTCCTAAAAGTACCACCTGTTTTGAAAATTGCTAAAAATCTGTTAGCAATATTTTTCAGCCATAGGTGCTATAATAATAATGTTTTAGATACATTTAGATATTGTGAAAAGTTTGACAAATATTTCAGCAGCTTATCTAATCCATGAGTAACGAAAGCTATAGATTATTTCACCCATAAGCACAAAATCTAGTATTTATCCCAATTGAAGTATTTTCCCATTAAATGGTTATAGTAAATGCCTCTCAAGCACAGAACATTATTTCCTCATAGAAACTAGCCACTTACATGCTCTTTATCCGCTTGCCTCATGCTGATCATATAATAAGTGCGTGATAGCTTGGATTTCATTGGCCCAACCAACAAAGAGATAGCTCATCTCTCAGTCACATTTGAGTCCTCTTTGAGGAATGGTGTCATATGTTTATCAGTGAAATGGCAAGCCACAGTACTGGGCAAGCAACTAAGTGCCCAATATTTGGTCAACTAGAACAACTGAAACAAACTGTTTTACCAACATATGAACATTTGATGAAAGCATGCCAGTTGGAGCGAAATAGATTATTATTCTCTACTTCAAAGGAACCAGCATTTTCAGGTATTTGTGATGTAGTTACTAACTTCTTTATGGAAATCTGACAGTCAGCATCACTTCCTATTATATCAAAAAAGCATAGTAAAGATATGATCAATGATTATCACACACAGTATAAGAGACCTTTATATCACTATAAGGATATAAAAGATACTGCCTTGTATCAAGTGAAGCTCAATGAATTTCAGAACCATGTAAAAGCGCTCTTTGAAATTGCTGCTTGTAAATGTCTAGAATTGAATTCTTTTAATTGTCCAGCTGTAAAGAAAGTTCCTAGAAATGAACATGAATTTTCAATTAATTTAAGGTCAGAGAGAAAGATGATAATTGGAGGTGTAGACCGTCAAGAAACTTGAGGATTAGAAAAAGGTCTGAACGCACAAATAAGGATAAACATAATAAAAGATGCTATTTCCTGTGGGGCAGGGTGTTGTCATAAACATAAAAAAAGATACTGTTTCCTTTGGGGCGAGGTGGCGTCAGGAATGGATGGAGGTGAGCAAATATGAATATGTACATGTATATATATGCATGTGTATGTATATGCATGTATATATGTATATGATGGTATGTATATGTATGTATTGTGAATATATGTGCATGTATGTATATATGTGTGTATGTGAGTGAATGGATCTTTGTTCATCTGTTTCCTGGTGCTACCTTGCTAACGCGGGAAACAGCGGTCAAGTATAATACAATAAATAAATATATAAAAAAAGATATTAAATTAGGTCATTCATCTTCATCTCTTGTAATTCTTCCTTCAGCTTCAGAATCAGAGACACCCTAAGTACATTCTCATTAGTATGGTTCATGATGAGAGAAACTATGTTCGTGAGCTAGGATGGAGAAGAGTATTGTGGGCAAGAAAAGAAAAAAGAAGCATTGTTAGACCTTTTAAAGCTCCCATTATTGATTTTAGTGCAAAGAAATATTTTGAGATGATTGACTGGCACAATATTGATGTCATAGAGCCCCCTTTAACAATGGACATCTAAGATAAAACAATTTCGAACTTCATCAAGAGTGGCATTCCCATTGAAAATGTGCCATGCCCACACAGGCAGTAGAACACCACATAAGATAAATTACGGAAGCATCAGCTAAAGTGTGCGGTCAAAAAAAGTAGTGGAGATGGGTACATGAGAATAACTCGTAACAGTAGAAAGGCTCTGTGAAAGTTTAACTAGCAATGAAGACACTTCGGGTTATTTCTGAAATAATGTACTTCTTATTTCTGAAGTACAATACTTCAAAAATAAGTGAAGAGCTGCATACAATGGACTATTTGTGAAGAACTGCATACAATAAACTGTTTGTGAAGAGCTGCATCCAATAGACTATTTGTTGTATCTTAAAGGAAAATGACAGTAAACTTAAGATTTCATTTTATATTCAGATTGAAATGATGTATAAAATGAAATGGTATTTATATACAAATCTAATTTTTCTGTAATGAAGAATGAGTTGTCATTTTTTCCTAATTCTGCTCATATACAGTAATCCATCGATTTAATGGACTAATAGGGGGAAGGGGGTGTCCGTTAATGCCGGTCAGGTAAATCGAATGCAAAAATTTTTTGATACAATATACAGTTCACACACTTTCTCTTAACTCCTCTATCACTTGATGCCATTTTGAATTGTAAGGACTGCAAAATTATTTAATAGATAAAGTCACAAATCTTTTTATACAACCTGACTGCATGATAGCTTGAGGTACACTGAGACTGAAACAAAGTGAGTATATGAATATTCACTGACAATCTGGTGATGTGGTGGGGTGAGAGAAACACAGATTGGGTGGGAAACACCCTACTGACTGATGTTTTGACACGAGTTTTGATCACAGAATGAGTACAAATGAGCAAGACTCCAGCTTATATATGTGTCATCCTTGGTGTTTGACCTTGCTGTCTCTGCCATTTTCCACCTGGTCACCCCTGCCGTGACTGACCTTGTCGTCTCCATGAAGCTTGATCTCACCACCTCTGCCACGGTGATCTGTCTTGCTGCTTCTCTTGCAAGGCACACAAAGCCCTCCCGGTGATTCATGTGTTCTTTTGTCACTTACTTTTCTCAAACTGCCCTTGCTTAGTATTTTCATCCCACTCCAGTTCGGCAGGTGCCCTTTTCCCTCTGCATGCACCACCAGTGAGTTAGAGGTTCTTTGCACTCCTCTAACCCACTGATGGTGCATGCAGAAGAAAAAGGGCACCTGCAGAATTGGAGTGGGATGAAAATACTAAGCAAGGGCAGTTTGAGAAAAGTAAGAAAAATGATTGAGGCAGCTGACTTCTCGACAAAAGAAAACACAAATCACTGGGAGAGCTTTGTGTGTCTTGCAAGAGTGGCCACGAGACAGATCACCGCAGCAGAGGCAGCGAGATCAAGCTTTACAGAGACAACGAGGTCAGTCACAGCAGGGGCAGCCAGGTGGAACATGGCAGAGACAGCAAGGTCAAACGCCAGGTGCAACCATTCGGGAGGTCATACCAGGTACCCATGGGGTGAAGGCCGATGATGACAAGTATATAAGCTGGAGTCCTGTTTTTCTGTACTCATTGTGTGATCAGACTCAGTCAAAACATTAGAATCTGTATAGTGTTTCCCACACAATCTGTGTTTCTCTCACCCCACCACATCACCAAAGAGAGTATACCCCATGCTACCAAAAACAAGTACAATATGAAATGTGCATGGTGTGGCATTGGAAACTTTTTATTTTTCTTATTTTTTTTCAGTTATTATTAATGTATTTTTATTTGCCCAGTCCGTTAAATCTGAAATCCATTATATTGGGGTCCATTAAATCAAGGATTGTTGTACTTCAATTACATTCAGGATATCATTATTGTAGTACCTATAGCTGAAAAATATTGCAATTAGATTTTTAGTAATTTTTTTTTTTATAGGTGGCATATTTAGTAAAAATGCTATATTTTCAATTTCCTCTTGTGGCTGAAGGAGTTGTTCAATTACTTTTGGATTTCAAAAATACTTTATATAAGTGTTTCTATGAAATTATCTGTACCCCACTTAGAAATATCATATTTTCAGCTTTAGATTTTTTCTATAAATGCGTGTTTTCAATACCTTATTTTTCAGTTTCTGAGTCCCTTGGGGGTTAAAGATGTTGGTGCAGAGTACCCATATCTTTTGCAGAATTTTTCTTCATGGATCCACAACTTTTCTGCTCAAACCCAATATGAGTATCAAAAAAGTGTAAAAATTATTCACCCAACTCCATATGCCCTAGTTCAGCCCATTAAGAACATGCTGACCCCTGTATTCCACATCATTCCAGTTCTTTCCATCCTATGCTTGCCTTTCACCCTCCTGCATCTTCTGACCCCAGTCTTATATAATTATTTTTTATTTCATACGAGAAATAGCTTTTTTTTCATTATTTGTATTTGGGGGAGACTGATCTTGTGAGAGCACTTGGGCAAAATAAATGTTTTTCTTTGACTGGCTGCAAATTTTTTTTGATTTTATAACTAACACTGTTCTGCCATCTCTTATAAACATAATTTTTTAGGGTTTGGATGGTGTATGCTCTGTTATTCTGTTATATTTTGGCTGATTTTAAGTGCTGACATTCGTGCCTCTCTTATCACATTCTTAGCATCCAGTTACATCTCTCCTAACATGTAAGTTTATAGATATCTGTTTTTAAGCCATGGGATTACTTTGTAACCATGTTTTCTCTTTATTCTTGTGTTAATAAGACTATGGGGTTAACTAAGCATGTGGTGATGCTTCTGTCTCCGCCAAACGCATAACAGAGGTTATTCTTGTGGGAATGGAAGCATTTATCCCCTCTTTCTCCAAGACTACTATTTCATCCAATCCATGGTTCAACCATTCTGTTCTGAGGCCATTATGACAAGGGATCAAGCATATTGGGCTTGGAAAGATTCTCCTTCCTCTGGCTTCCATTCAGCTTTTATCAGTGCCCATGATTGCTGCAAGTACGTTATCCGTGAGGTGAAGAGTTCTTTTATACAAAGGAAGTGCAATAACCCCTACTTATAATTCACTGATAGCTCTTTCTGGTCTTTAGCTAAGGGCATCTCTAACAACTTCTGTCACTTTACCTTTCCTTCACTTTTCCATCCTGATGGTACTATAGCTGATCACTCCCATTGACACTCCCCTCATTTCACTTGCTCTCACCTTTTGCCATTCTACACTCACTCTTGTGATATTTCTTCACACAAGTCTCCTCTCGAAGCTCACTCACTCTTACCACTCTCTTCTCGACATTCTTCTTTTTTGAAAACCTCTACAAATCTTCACCTTTGCCTCCACAAGGTAGTGATCAGACATCCCACCAGCTGCCC
>JAYMFT010034535.1:0-15857 GCA_038088735.1 Panulirus argus
TTCCCTGTCTGTTTTTCCCAATTTCTCAACTCCCTCTATATTTCAATTAGGGCCCGGCCTTGATGTGGACTTTTGTCTGTGACTGGAGCCTTAAAAAAAAAAAAAAATGAAGAGAGATGGGGACAGAATTTCCCCCTAGGGAAATCTATTATAAAGTTTATGTAATTTTAAGGTGAAGTCATTATGAGTGACTTTGGCATGTTAATCATCTTTGAAGTTTGCCAACTTCTTTTTGTCATTGTTTTGGAAGATGGTGTCAAGTATTTCTTGTGTACGCATATTCTGGAGGTCACGTCAAATGCTTTGTTGATCTTCATTGCTACTGCTTTTTTGCAGAAGAATAGTTGTTGTTGGTTTAATCCATCTAAGGCATGTTGTGTTAAGTTTAGTTGTAGAGTGTTTGGGTGTGAAGCTATGAGGAGTGAGTAAGAGTGGGATATCTTGCTTGAGTTTGTTTTAGATCATTTCTTCACAGAGTTTGGATACTGAAGAGATAGGAGTGCTACAGGGAGGTAGGAGGAGTGGAAGTTGGGTAATTTGGAGGGTTTTAGGACTGTATTATGTAGGCAAGTTTCCAGATGTTTGGGATTTTGTTGTGTAGTCAGGAGTAGTGGAAGATATTTGTAGGTGCTTGGATTGCAAATGAACCATAGTGTTTTATGTAAAAGTTCATTATGTTGTTAGGGCCTGTAGGAGGAGAGTACTTTAAGACTTTATTACTATGCTTTTAACAGTGGGACTGAAAGGTGGATGGGCAGTTGTTTTTGGAGAAATTTTGTATGGGTTTTTCATGACTTTCTTGTCTTGGGATGTGGTTGGCTGGTGACTGATTTTTGAGTAGTGCCTCATGAATTTGTTTGTGTTCTTTGGATGAAGGGATTTGATTGAAATGGGTCAGGAGTGCTTCATAAGTGGGGGCTGGATTGGTGTGATGAGTGGATTTTCTTTCATGTGTGCTAGAGTTAGGTGCTATGGATCATGTGATTTACTGTGTTAGGGAAGGAGTGCTATTTTTCAGAATGTCCTTCAATGATTAGGTTAGTGATGGTGTTATTTATAGTGTAGATGTATTCTCCGATTTGTACTGAAAGTTAGTGGTGTGCTTTATGAGGTTTGTAACTTGTGAGGTGAAATTTGTTATATTTCTTTTAATGCCCTTTTGTTATGTACATTTTGCTGGCTTTGTTGGAGATGCTGATGAAGTATGAGATTGCATAGTATAGTGATGAGTAATCATTTATACTGAAGATTTGATGCTTTGTTTCATTCATTCATTCATACATTCATTCATTCATTCATGCATGCATTCGTTCATTATTGCTTCAGGACAAATTTCTGTGAAAGAGTACCCAGGACCTTTCTAAAGGCTCCTGCAGTCCAAGACAGTGCTTCTTCTGGTACAAAGGAATTTAAACTGCAACAGACCATTGGGTCTTTTCAAGAATGTTTGTGATAGTAGAATATATCAAAAACCCACAGATTAGTTTTGTAAAAGTTAGAAGGCATACAGGCAATTCGTAGAGAATAACCTGTAAATTGTCATTGTGACTAATGCAGCGCATATAATGTAAGTTATGGACTTTAAACAGGGTATTTATCAACTCCTTTCGACCATTGTGTTTGGCAAATTGTTCTATAAGTTGATAATCTTATTGAAAAAATGTATTTTGCCTCATTCAAGGTAAAATATTCACCCACAAGTTTGCCTGTTACTACAAGTAAAACCAGATGAATCAAGTCATAAGTTACTTGATAAATCAAGATTTTCAGTCTTTGATAATTTTGAATACTTGTATTAGATCATCTCTTAATCTTCTCTTTTCTAAGCTAGATAGATTCATGTAATTTGCTGTCATAGAATTTGTTTCTCAGTGTAGGAATCATCATGGTAGCTCAACGCTGTTCTCTCTCCATTCTGTATATGTCCTTTTTAAGGTAGTGTGACCACAGCTGAACATAATATTCAAACTGTGGACGAACCAGTGGATTGTAAAGAGTAAGGATGATTTCCCTGGACTTAAATTGGAAGGCCCTATCAGTGAATCGAAGGATTGTGTTCACTCTTTTCACTGCTTCTGTGTATGGCTTACTGGGTTTTAGGTCACCAGAGATTGTTACACCCAAGCCTTTTTCCTCATCTACCATTTTCGGTTCAACAGAATTCATGCTGTAGCTTGCCTTTTCGTTTTTGCTCCCAATATGAAAAACTTTTAACTTATTGATACTGAAATTCATATGCCACCTATGAGCCCAGTCCATCAGTTTGTCTATATCAGTTTAAAGCTGTAGATGTTCAAGATCATTTGTAGATTTATTTCCCAGGTTTTTATTATCAGCAAACTTTGATATCTTGCAATGCTGCCCATTATCAATATCATTAATATATATTAGAAACAGAACCAATCCCAAAGCTTATCCTTGTGGATCTCCACTTGTTACGTCTAATAGTTCTGAGGTTTGAAAAATAACCATAATTCTTTGTTTACATGCTGTCAGCCAAATTCCTATTCACTGAAGTACATCTCCATCAGTGCTATGTGACTTAATTTTTGCAAGTAACCTTTGATGCAAAAGCATATCAAATGTGTTGTGTAAACCTAGATAGATTAAATCAGCTGCTATAATTTCGTCTTGCATGTTGATTGTATTACATATGAAATCAAGCACATTTGTCAGACATGAGTAATTTTGTCAAAAGTTATGTTTAGAATCATTTATTAAGTGGTGGTCCTCTAAATGGTTACAATTCTACCTCAAATGATGGTTTCCATAAGTTTTCCAATTGTAGACAATAAGCTAATAGGTTGATAATTTCTGGGCAGTGACGTGTTACCTTTTTTGAATATCAATGTTACTTTGGCAAACTTCCATTCATCTGGAACTTTTTGCTGTAACAAGTGACTTATTGAAAAGGACAGTCAGGGGCTTAACTATCTCATTTTTCTTCTCTTTTCATTGTTTTTGCATGAAATTTATCAGGCCCTGCTGTTTTATTTATTTTCATTTTGTTTATTGTTGAAATTATGTCTTCGGCTTTTATGTCAGTTCATTGTGGAACCTTCCCATCTCTAATCATTGAAACTGGGTTAGGACATGGGTTTGTCTTTTTTACTATATACAGATGCAAAAATGTGATTCACTATTTTTGCCATGGCTTTGTTTTCATGAACCAGGTCAGTGTTTTCCATAATTAATTGACCTCTTGACTGGGTAGTTTCTCTCTTGCTTCTGAAATACTGTAAAACTTCTTAGGATTTTTTTTGCTATTTTCAGCAATATGTATTTCATATTGACATTAACTTTGTCATATAACTCTCTTACTTTCTCTATGCAAATTTACATAGCCTACTTTTATCGTGCTCTGAGTATGAGCTGTTTCCTTAGACAACAGGCACTTTTTTTATTTCACCATTCCAGCACCTTGGCTTGGATTTAAAAATGTACCATGTACAACACATTAGCACGTATGTTCCCTTTATTGCTTTGAAAGTTTTGCTGAAACTTCTCCAAGCTACGATCATGTCATTTTCATTGACCACATCATCCCAGGTTTGCCTGTCAAGAACATTGTGAAGATCATTAGGGTTTGCACATTTAAAATCGGGCATATTTTCAGAACTATCATGCTGACCAACATTACGTTCAGTATTGAAAGCGACTTCAAAAGTAATTTCCTGGTGATTACTTGTCCCAAACCTTTCTCTAATATTATTAATGAGATCCTCTTTAGTAGTTAGAACTAAATCTAATATATTCTTGTCCCAAATAGGTTTATCAACAAATTGAATTAGAGCAATATCAAGCAAATTTAGGTAGAGTCCATGCACATTTCCTTCTGTTTTGTTGTGGTGATTTTTTCATCCAAAATTTCTTATCATGTTTTGGTGAGGTAACCTCAGGAGTACATGAATGCTGTCATCATTTGCTGATATCATTCTTGAGCTGTCTTGTTTGATACACTGAAACCAGAGCTCACCAACCACAGCCAACCCCACAGACTTTACAGTGGTTTACATTACCCAATACATGACGTGGTTTAGACCATGGAGGACATGTCAGCTCCCCCTCTACCATAACGATCATAACGATCCAATCAATATTATCTCATGCATGCTTCTCTTCCTCCTGGATGTTCAGGCCAGGCCCTGTTACCCAAAATTCTGCCTCTTTTCACTTCATCCATCCATCCATATCCTTCTTGGTTCTCCTCTCCCCCTTCTTCCTTCCACATCTGACACTTAAGTCATCTTAGCTCATCCTTTGTATCATTTTTATGTGTCCTAACCATTTTGGTTCATATTGGTCTCTTATTTCAGTCAGACTTCACTTATTTCAGCACCCTTCTCTTTCACTATCATTCCTTATATATCCACCCTATTACGTTCATTTTTATTCAGGGACCAAGACTCACATCCATACAACACTGGTGGGGCTACTATATCATCAAACATACCCATATTTACCCAAACAGCTAATGACCACTCCCTGCATAGACCTAACTCACAACAAACATACCCATATTTACCCAAACATCTAATGACCACTCCCTCCATAGACCTAACTCCCAACATACTCCTCATTGCATCCACAACCTTAGCCCCCTCTCCCACTCAATAATTTGTTTCAGGCCCATGGTTCCAACCTCTACCAATTCCACTACCAGGTAACTAAAGCACTTCACATCCTCCAGGTCCTCCTCATTCAAGCTTACTCTGAAACCACCATGTCTCATTCCCTGGCTACATCTCATTGCTTTCCTTTTGTTCATATTTGCTTTCACCTTTTTCCTATCACACAGTTTCAAACTCTGTCACCAGCTTTTGGAGTTCCTCTTTGTAATCTGCCACATGATCTACTAGCAGCAGCTGATTTACCTCCCATGCCTCCCTCCCACACCCATCCCCAGTATATCAGAGACCTTCCCCTCACTCTAAGACCCTTGGATTTATCTCCCTCACTACCATGTCCATATGCAGATTAAACAGCCGTGGTGACATCATACTTCTCTGATGCAGATCCCCCTATCCTTCTCTGAAAACCACCTACCACCCTCCTCCCTTCCTACTCATAGGCATGCCATACTTTCATGGTGAAATCTCACTGCATTTGATAATTATCCATCAGTACCATAAATTTATAGCAACTTCAAAGAGTCCTCTCTGTCACTCGTACCATAAGCTTTCTCCGAATCCACAAATACCACATGCAGTTCAGTCTCTCCTGAATATTTCTTATGCATATTCATCAGAGCAAACTCTTGGTCCACACTTTTCATTCAGCTTATGTTAAAGCCACATTAATCTTCCCCACCCAGATGTTTTGTACATGGTACTGCCCTCTTAATCAGCACTCTCCCATACACTATGCCAGGTATACTCAACAGACTCATTCTTTTGTAATTCAAGCATGTACTTTTGTTACCCTTGCTTTTTTATAAGGGCTCTGCATGTACATTCTGCCAGTCTTCATGCACATCACCTTGACCCATACTGATGTTGAATAACCTGACAAACCAATCCACTACGTTATCACCCTCTGCCACTTTGTCATACTTCGTCTTATACAAGGCTTTCAGTGCTTCTTCTTTTTTCACCACAACATTTACCAGGCCCCACACTACACTTGCCACCTCATCACAAACGTACCTTATCTGCCACCCTGTCATCTAACACAGTCATAAATCCTTCAAAAAAGGTACTCCCTACTACTCTTTTACTCTTCTTCTTTGCCTGTAACCATTTCCCCATCTGGTCCTTGACTGTCACTCCCATTATTTTTTATTTGACATTATTCATCTCCTTCCAAAACATTTTCTTATTCTCCCTGAAGTTCATTGACACTTTCTCACTTCATTTCCTATTTGCCCCACTTTTCTTACTCCCATACCTTTTTTTCAACCTGCTGCTTTCTTTTGTGCACCTCCCAATAACTTGCAACCCTTATTAGTAGATATCAGTCATACACATTTTTTTCTCTCACTAGTAACTTGACTTCTGTATCCCATCACTCACTACCATTTCACTTATGCTCCTAACCCACCATGCATATGCCACACACTTCACCAACACATTTAAGCACTGCTTCCTTAAATACCTTTCATTCCTTTCCCGCTCCACTTGTTTCATTCTTTCCCTATGCTATTCGTCACTCCTTCCCTCTTGATGAATGCCCAAATTACAGAGGTACCAGATAAGTCTGTTGAGAGCACCTGGTAAGTTGTATGGGAAAGCAGTGATTAAGAGGGTAGTAATATGCTTAGAGCATGAGATTGGAGAGGAGCTTTGTGGGTTCAGGAGTGGTAGAGGGTGTGTGGACCAGGTGTTTGCCTTGAAAAATTTGTTAGAGAAATTCTTGGAGAGAGGGACTTGTCTGTGGCATTTATGGATCTGGAGAAAATATATGAGTTGGTTAAAAGAAGTGCTTTGTGTTGTGTGCTATGAATATATGATAATAAAAGAAAGCCACTAGATGCAGTGAGGAGCTTGTAACAGGAGAGTAAAGTGTGTGTGCGTGTGTAAGTATGAGGAGAGGAGGGTAAGTGGTTCCAAGTGAAGGTGGGTCTGCATCTATGATGTGTAATGTCACAATGATTATTTAATGTTTCATGAATATGGTGGTGAGGTGTGTGTGTGTGTGTGTTTGTGTGTAGGTGTGTGTGTGTGTGTGGGGGGGGGTGACTATAAGGGTCTTAGACAGAGGGTCTGCAGTATTTAAGGGGTGGGCAAGGAGGAGGAAGTTGAATCATTTCTGCCTGCAAATGATGTGGTTTTTTTGGAAAACTTGAGAGAGAAAGTGCAGAATTTGGGAGAGCTTATGAAAAGAGGATAAGAGTTAATGTGAATAAAAGTTGTGTTGAGGTATAGCAAGGGGGTGAGACAAGATGGATTGAGTGTGCATTTGAAGGGGTAGAACCTGGAGGAAGTGGAGTTTTATAGGTATTTGGGAGTAGAAATGATGGTAGATAGAACTATGGGAGCTGAAGTAAGTCATAGGGTAAGAGAGGAGAGAAAAGGTCTTGGATGCACTGAGGAGTGTGTGGAAGAGTTCTTTTTCTGTTGGTCATAGATGGGTATCTTTGAAGGTATGATATGGCAATTGCAGGTGTGTCAGATGGATGTTAGTCTTGGTCCTTGAATGAAAAAGAATCGAAGAGGGTGGATATGTGTGGTGTGAGAAGGGTTGATTGTGTAAGGAATGACATTGTAAGAGAGGTGTGTCAGTAAGCACAGTCTAATGAGAGAGCTATCCAGAATAAGTTGAAATGCTTTCAACTTATTGAGAGTATGAGTAAACAAAGACTGTCAAAGAGAATCTGTGTGACAGAAGTGGAGTGAATAAGATGGAGGGGAATTTCGAGAAGGAGATGAAGTGAAAGTCTTCCAGGTGCCAGTGTTTGAACATTCATAGGATAATAAGCTTGCATGGGATAGGGCAAATTGGAACATTGTAGTATATAGGGGTGATGTTCCATCAATGAGCTGAACCAGTGCATGTAAAGTGTTAGGAGAAACCATGGAATTGGTCTGTGGAACTAGGCTGTGGATGGGCTCTGTTAATTGTTGTGAGCAAATGAGCCATTTTTTCATCTATTTATGGCACTTCCTCATTAAAGCACAATATGGCATAGCAATATGAAAATAGTCTTCAGAGACACCTGTTGTATAGGTGATGGGGGATTAGCCACAGGAGTGTTTTAGAAGTAAAAATTCTTGGAAACATCAGGAAATTAGCTGATAAAATAAGTTAGGATGTAGCAGAAGTAATCAACTATGCTGACCATGCAGCAGATGATGGATTGTAGGATAGTCCAAAAAGTCATTATTGAAAATATATTTTCATCACATTATCCTGTATTCCTCTACCAGTAACATGGTTGGCAATAAATTTAACATAGGATTGATTCATAATTTTAGGTGGCAAATCTTGAAGACTTCAATAGCTTCGTACATTTTGGCATGTGCAAAAAGGAGTAGGTATCTCCACTATCTACACTTTGGAAGAGCTTCTTGTTTTCAGAGAGACCATAACCCAAGGAAAAACCAGAGACAGAGCTCAATGTTATTCCTAAATCCTGTCCTGACAGAATATTGGTACAGATTCATGTTGATCAATAAATGGCCATGCTCCATTTAACAAGGGAATAAAAATAAAAGCTTGGGTATTGTCAAAACTGATTGAGAACATTTCATACCTTCATTCAGCAATAGAATTAGATTTAATATATTAATTATATCCAGAGCTAGGGGATTCAAAGCGACAGACAGTTAGTTCACTTGAAATAAATTCCTTAACTGATGCAGAATAAATAGACAAAATACATTAGCAACTTACATGAATACTTTTGATTAAGGGGAAAGAGAGACTAACCTTTACAGCTCAGATGTATGGAGAAAAGTGAGTGCTTCTCTCAAATGCTAGCAAATCACTCGATGTCAAAAGCTGTTTGTTTAAGAGAATATCAGTTGACGTTAGCTGCTGTTTAAGGGTTAAGGCTTCCTGTTTTCAGGAAGAAGATATCTTATCACAATGTAACCAAACTTAAGAATCCATGAGGAGTCATGCAAGAAAGACAGGACTTTTAAAACTAACTTTTTTTTTTGACGATAGAGGCTCCAGTCACAAACAAAAGTCCTCATCGAGGCTGGGCCTCAACTGAAATATAGAGAGGATTATGAAAGGGGAAAAAAAAAAAGAGACAAGGGAAAGTATTTACAAATTTTAGGGGAAGTGAAAAACTGTCTTTCAAAATGTGCCTCATCTTAGTTATAAGGAAAGACATGAGAAAGTACACAGTTCCAAAGCTTCATGGTGTAGGGAAAGAAACAGTTATCAAAACAGCCCACCCTCAAGTTGTTAAAGGCCAAATGGTAATTATGTGATGTAGCAGCTTGCTGAGCATTGCATGGTCTAGCTAGTGGTGGGGGCATACAAGCAGCCAGCTCTTGGGAGCAAAAACTAAAGTAATACCTATAGAAGAGAGAAAGTGAACCAACATTGTGGCACAGGGCAAGAGGGTCAAGTTTTGAAGTCAGCCTGGGAGAGTTTATAAGTCAAACTGCTTTCGACTCAAATTTGTCAAGTAAGGATGCACTACCACTGCCACCACCACCACAGGTCTAACTGTTTAGAAAGAAATTTCAACATCTAAACATGACTCCAAGTTTGTTAGAGGCAGACTTACCTACTTCCATAATGTGAGGTTTTTAAGAAAGACAATGTTAAAACAAAACCAAGTATGTTCAGTGAGTCAAGAGATGGAATTACAGAACCGTCATAGGAGAAATGAGAGTTGTGAGGAATTTTCTATTAAGAGATGGTTAAAAACTGGGTCTTGGAGGCATTAAACTTAACTTGCTTTCATTTACCCTACTGAGATAGCCTGTCCAAGTCTTAGTTTATTGAGGAAGCTGTGTCAAGATGAGATGCAGATCAATTGAGATAAGAGAGAACAGAATTGAGGGATGTGGATGAATGCAGTGTTGAGTCATCAGTATATGAATGCATTTGGTTACTTGTGCAAGAGGGAAATAATTAAAAAAACCGAGGAAAAAGTGTAGGGGACAGGACAGATCCTAGAGGTACACCGCTGTTGATGGAGAAAGGGGAGAGGCAGATCCATCAACAACCACAAAGATAGTAGAGCTGGAGAGGAAGCTAGCTAGATATGAAGGAGGAAAGTAAGTGAGAGAAGCCAAAAAGAGGAACTTAGAGATGAGACTCAGATGCCACACCCTGTCAAAAGCTTTCGATATATCAATGGTAACTACACAAGATTCCCCCAAATCTTTCAGGAATGTTGACCAGATATTAGTAAGATAGGAAAGCCATACTGGTGATTAGAGAGAAGACTGAGATTCAAGTTGTCAAAGGATATGGGAGTTGAGGAGGGATTCGAAAACTTCAGAAATGGTAGATGTCAAGGCAATAGGACTATAGTTAGAGGGTTCAGAACAGTCACCCTTCATAGGGTTTGGATTTATCAATGCATGCTTCCAAGAAGAAAAGGTTATGGTTTTTAAACAGAAACAGAACAGACGAGTAAGCACAGATGTAGGTTCAGAGGCTCGCTCTTTCATTACACATGGACCATAAGCCATGCTTGTGTCCAGAGAAAGAAGCACTTTTCGGACAGTCTGAAAAGAGATTGTGGTAAAGGGGCATAGGATTGGTTAGGGGAGCATCAGGGGATGAAGGAATGTTAGAGTCATCCAAGGTGAAGCTAGAGGAGAAAAGTGAACTAAAGAGAGCAGCTTTGTCTGTGGGAGAGACAGCTATAGTACTATAAGAATGGAAAAGTGAAGGAAAGGTAAAGCAACAGAAGTTGTTAGACATGCCCTTAGTTAAAGACTAGAAAGACCTATCAGTGGATGACAAGGAGAGGTTATTAAACTTCCTTTGAATGAAGGAATGCTTTGTGTCACAGATGATGTATTTGCAATGATTAAAGGCAGTGGTAAAAGCTGATTGGTTGTCAAAGGAAGGAGAGTTTTTCCAAGTCTGATATGCTTGACCCCTTGCCTGAATAGCCTTAGAACAAGAATGGCTGAACCATGGATTGGAAGAAGAGTTCATCTTGGCGGAAGAGGGAATAAATGCTTCCATTTCCGCAAGAATAACCTCTGTTATCTGTTTGGTTAAGACAGAAGTATCACAACATAAGAGAATATAATTTACCCAAGGAAAGTCAGAAAAGAAGTTACATAAGTTATTCCAATCTGCTCTGTTGAGGTGCCAGTATTTATGCATAAAAGGGGCATCTGGAGCAGGAGGTGCTGTTCAAGTAGATACATTTATGAGAATGTAATCAGATGAAACATTGGGGGATGAGATTGTGTGGGTACAGAGGGATGGATTGGAGGTGAAAAACAGATCCGGAGTAATAGGAGAATGGTCAAAGCAGTCAGGTATATGGGTAGGTTGGTAGATAATTTGCTCTAAATCAGTGACAGTGGAGAACGTGAGGGTTTCAGTCCCTCCACCATCCATATGGGAGGAATTCAACCATTCCATGTCGTTGATCTAATCCTTATCCAAGAAATTTGATTAGTGTGAAGGGAGGGAAATCAACTGTTGATTATAGATCTAAAAGATCAGCTCTGAATGAAAGAGAATTCGTGAAACTAGGATGCATCCTAGAAAAGTATACTAGTATTTTAATGAAAGAGAATTTATGAAACTAGGATTTGTCTTAAAAAAAGTATCCTAGTAAATTTATGAAACTAGGATTTGTCTTATAAAAGTATCCTAGTAATTGTAGTGAGCTTAATTTTTATGAATTTTGAGTAATGTGTATGTACTCAAAATAGTGCAAAACATATGTATATATTCTCAGTATTTTTTGAAATGTGCCATATACAGTAGAATAGAGTATATTCTACTGTATTTGGCAATTCATTACCATTTTTTGTTGTTAGTGTTTGTCATGGGCACCCCTTTAAGGGAGTTCCCAAAGAGAACAGGTGTCAGAGATATAAATAGGTGGATAGATAATACTTGTAAAATAATAGTTGTTTAGAATTGATATTGCTTATATTCTCTATATGTATGTTTGCCTGTGGTAAGCTCTGCACTGAAGTTGCCCTCTGCCAGTGGCCTGTCAAGGGTGATGAGCAGTTGAGGGTGATGGCTCTGGATGTTAATGGAATGGCTAGTGAGAGTTAAAGGAGGGAGCTTGTGGAGAATTTTAAAAGCTATAATTTGAATATGCTGGGGATTGGGGATGATCATCATTTGAAATGATGAATGAAATTTATGAGAGGGCCTGGAAGAAGTGGTATGGATGGGAATGAATGAAAATTTTCAGGGAAAAGGGAAATAAGGATGTGCAATTGTGCTATCATGGAGAGTATGGGAAGCTGTTACAGAGCATAGATGGAATGGATCAAGAATAGTGTGGATGAAAGGAAAGATTTGAATTGTGAAGTATGCATGGGTTTATGTGTATGCACCTGTGAACATGAAGCCTTTGTGAGGCAAGGATGAAATTGAGAAATTTGAATGACTACATAAATGGAATTGAAGAGGAGAGGAAGGTGATTGTAATGGGTGATGACTGTGAAAATGGGATGTGATGAAATTGGCAAGATAATTGGTTAATCGAGAGTACCTGGAGTAAATGAAAATGGAAGTTATCTTGTGGATGTCTGTGCTGAGTGGGTATTATTCCTTGCAAGGACCTTTTTTCAGCACAAGAAGATTCATAGATATACATGGATGAGAAATGTTGGAAGTGAAGAACAAAAAGGTTTGTTAATTATGTGGCAGTGGGTGAAAGGTTAAGGGAGGTGCTGGATGCTATAGTTGTAAGAGGATTCTTTGTAGATTATGACCTTTTTGCAGTTCTTGTGGAGGTGAGGATCAGGGAGAACTGGAGCTAAGGTGTAAGGTAGAATGGAGAGGTAAAAGTGTTGGCAAGAAGATGAATTAGAAAGAATTCAAGGAGGAGCATAAAAGAAGTGTGACAAATATTAGATGAAAGTGCAGTAAATATAGGGATGCAGTCATCTGTATGAAATGTTTAGAGAAAGATTGTTAAAGGTTGTGGTATAAGTAGTTGGATGCAAGGTTGTGAGATATAAGAATGAAAGTGGAAATGCATGATGTATGGATGAAATTAGAAATGCTGTGAAAGAGAAGAAATAGGTGCATGGTAGATTGCCCAAAGGGAATGTACCTGTGGATGTTCAGCACAGGAGGGAAGAAAATATGATGTGTAAGCAGAATGTGAAGAGGCTGATAGAGGAAAGTAAAGAAAGAGTAAACAAAGATTTTGGAAGAAAATTGAGTAAAAAGTTTAAGGAAAATAAGAAATTGTCCTGAAAGGAGATGAAAAAGGGAAGAGGTGGATGTAAATGTGAGAAGTAAGAAAGGGAAGCTACTGAATCTAAAAGCAGAAGTGAAAGATTGATGGAAAGAGTAATTTGAAGAACTGATGAATGTAGGAAAAAGTTATGCAGCAGTTATATACATGGATATGGAGGATGGAAGGAAAAGGATACAAGTGTAGAGGCTCATAGTAACAATGAGGCTGAAGGTAGGAAAGGCACCTGAAGTAGATGGGATTACGGCTGAAATGTCATATAGAGGAGAAAGTTTGACAGAGTGGATGCATTTCATGTGTAATTTAGCATGGAAGCAGAAGGTTGTGCCTGATGATTTGATGAAAGGTATTATTGTCTCAGTATTCAAAAGAAAAGGTGCTAAGAATGTATGTAGCAATTATAGGGGTATAAGCCTGTTAAGTATACCAGAGAAAGTGTATGCAAGAGTGTTGATTGATAAAGTGAGGAAAGTGACTGAATGCAGAATAAGTGAGGAGCAAGGGTTGTTTATGAAAGTTGGGGATGTTTAGATCAGATTTTTACAGTGAGAATGACTGGAAAAGTATCTAGCAAAAGGTAAAAAGCTGTATGAGCTTTTATGGGTGTGAAGTAAACATATGATCAATATAAGTCAAGTGGAATGCTTTAGAGGATATGTTAAGGATATATAGGGTAGGGGAACAACTGTTGGGTGATGTTAAAGCCTTCTATAGAGGAGCAAATATATGTGTAGGAGTGGATAGAGTTGAGCAAAATTTTGGGGATACATGTGGGTGTGAGGCAGGGCTGTGTGATGTGACTGTGGCATTTTAACAAATATATGGGTACTCTGACAAGAGAGATGAAAGCAAAACTAGAGAAAAGGGGTGTAGAAATGGAGTGTGTTGGTGTGGTATGGTGGCTAGTAATAACCCTGTTTGTGTTTGCTGAGAGGAGTTGCAAGATTGTAAGTGTGTTTTAAGATGTTTGTAAGATAGGCAATTGAAGGTAAGTGTGAATAAGGGTAAAGTGCTGGTGTTTTAAAGAAAGCAGAGTGAAAGTATAGATTTTGCAATGCCCTTTAGAGTGAGAGAGAAAAGTGTACTAAACTGTGTTTGGGTGGACAAACACTGGAAGAGGTGACAGAATTTAAGTATTTTGAACTCTCTGCCTTCTCATGTCTTACCCAATAACTATGACCTGGCTTATTTCAAGAGACAGGTCTTTCACTTTCTCAAGAATTCATAAATACTTTCCCTGTCTTTTTTTCCCCCTTTCTCAGTTCTCTCTATATTTCAATAAGGGCCCAGTCTTGATGTGGACTTTTGTCCATGACTTGAGCCTTCAGTATAAAAAAAGAAATGGAAAGAGATATAAGGGAGAGAGCAGTGCAGGGTAGAAGAGTCATTGGGTTCCTTGATAGAATAAAGAAGAGTAGAGGTGTAAGTATAGAAGTGAAGAAAGGATTAAGGGACAGCATAGTCCTCCTGACCCTGAGCTATACAGCTAGATCATGAATGTGGGATGAGTCACAGAGGTCAGTAATCCAGGCTGTGGAAAGGAGTAATTTGAGATGAGCATGTGGTATGATTAGATGGAATGAAGAATGTGAAGAGAGGGTATATGAGAGATGTGTTATTGTAGGAAATGCAAGGGGAATGAATTGATGAGTGTTTGAGTGGGTAAAATGTAATACTTTGAGGTGGTTTAGGCATGTAAAAAGAATGGAGAGTGTATGATAGCATGATTAAAGGGGTTGATGTGAGAGGAAGATTTAACATGGGGAAATAGAGAGTAACTGGGGAAGAATGCATGGAATGGTGTATGCAAGTTAGGCATGTAAGAACAAGGAAAACTGATGCTTGCTGTGGCCACCCCCTTGATGTGAGTTCCTGGAGGGAACTGGTATTTGGGGTATAGATGGATAGATAGTAACCAACTTTCCTTTTCTAATTAATCAAAAATTTTTACTACCTCTACGATAAATGTAGGGTGACTTCCTGCAGTACAGGAAGGTAAGCTTAGTTCAGAGCTTCAACTGAAGAAAATGACCTGCTAAGAGCTGAACTTATTGACTTTTTTGTCCCAAGCTTCTACCATGGGCTTAGGTTTTAAATGATGAGTCCTGGACTAGTGCAGTGATATCCCTTTCTTGTTTGATTGCAATAATAAGGAAGCATCTTATAATCTTGTTATGACATATAACATTGTAACATCTCTTGGTTTCTCTTTGTAGGTGGTGGCTTTAGTGGTTTTGCATCAAGTGGATCAACATTTGGATCTATTGCTAATTCATCACAAACATCCAGCTCAGGTTTTGCAAGGTATAGTTAAATTGTTCTGTAGTCACACAATTTAAAGTACAAGCAAGTTACTCGTGTTTAAATTTTCACTTACATAGAAGAGCTGAATGACATAGTTTGAATTTTTCACATGTAATTCATATATCACTCTGATTGATGATAATCAAATCTGCTGTTATGAGTACTGTCTGATTCATATGTTGTCACAACTAATACATGAAAAATTAAAAGGAATTAAATTATTTACACATATTGGGTTTTAACTGTTTGTTGCCAGTTTTTGCTTCTTTGTCTCTTTTAATCAGCTTATCCTGTGTTCCAATTTTAGGTTAACAAAGCTTTTGTGTTCCACAACTAGATTATTATTATTTCCCTAGAAAACCAATAACTTCAGTTTAGGGTCAGGCTAAAAGTACAAAAGTTCATGAGTTTTTTGCTCATCAGAAGTGAAGTAAACTACTTACACAACATGTAAAACAGAATCAGCCAAAACATCACACTTTCACCCACCTACTATAACATCAGACCCTAATATTCCACAACCACATGAGATACAAACCTTGTGCAGTGTGTTCTGGATGGTTTCAACTTCTGTACAGTACTAGTGGCAGTTGATGTAGAAAGAGTGTGTGTGTGTGTGTGTGTGTGTTTTTAGCCTCCAGTCACGGACAAAAGTCCACATCAAGGCCGGGCCCTAATTGAAATAGAGAGAGAGTTGAGAAATTGGGAAAAACAGACAGGGAAAGTATTTACA
>JAYMFT010034546.1:0-15856 GCA_038088735.1 Panulirus argus
GTTCTTAACGCTACCTCGCTAACGCGGGAAACAGCGAATATGTATGAAAAAAAAAAAAAAAAAATATATATATATATTCAATTATTTTTCTTTTGTAAAAGAAAAATAATTGAATCTATATATATATTAGTAAGGCAAATATCATTGAACTACTTCAAAGTGGCTCTCTCAGAACCAGAAGCTCTGGAGCTGCTAACCCCGAAAAATGCTTTTATACTTTTTCTCAAGGCATGACTTGATGTGTTCTTAGCCTGCCCAAAAACCTCTTTGCCTTTTCTCCCTGATTTCTTAAGAATCTGCTGTTAATTAAATGGCCAGTGACCATACTGACAATAATATTCTCAACTCTACATCCTTCTCAATCATATCAACAAAAAAGAAGTATAGATACAAAGTAAACAACAGAAAGGCAAAAATTTTAAAAGTTACAGTGTAAGGTGAATATTGTAAAAGTGCTAGTCATTGTGCCTTCTACAAATAAATTGCTGCTTCCACCCTATACTTTTGTTTCATCTCCAAACTAGGGATCAAAGCTTCCTAGTAGGAGTTAGAAATCTGCTTATGAAAATACCCAAAGACCTTCTGTATCAGTCAAGCAGAATAGATAAAGGGACGAAATTCCCTAACCTTGTTAAATATCTCAGTCACCACAATGCAAGCTTTCACACAGCATTAATAAAGGTAGATATACACACCTAAAAACTAAATGGTCAAGCATCTCAAGACGACTCCTTTCTTTGCCAAAAAAGCAAAAAAATCTTAAAATCTACAGATATCTATTTACCTGGGAGAGAACATGAAAATATATCACAGGAGCCTTTTCAAGAATGAACAATGGTGACACAAGATAACTTAAGAATCAATCCTGGGACCCTTATATTACATGTAAACTCTGTAAATAGTCCATAAAACATGTGAAACTTCTTACTCAGATCACATGTGAACTATATGAATAATCCGTAAAATGACTGGAACTTGTTAGTCCATAAAATACATAGAAAGTTTTCTAAAAGCCCCCAAAAATGCATGCCTTAGGGTCAAATGTTCCAAGGATACTAAAGGCATCATGGTATATTAAAGTCTGAAACAAGCAAGCTAAAGAGTCTTAACAAAAAAAAAATTCAGTCTGGCAAAGCTTAAGAGATCAATATTCTTCTTTCACATAATATGGCTTCTTTTGAAAAATCTGGCATCTTTCAAGAAAGAGACTAATAGCAACTATTCTGAAGACTTGTTTGAAATCAAAAGCTTCTTCCTACCTGGAAGATGGCTTAGGATAAAGTAACTCTAAAGACATGGCAAACCAGACTCCCTATGGAGTGTTTTCCAGCTCATACATATCAAGTTGCACTCCTCTGACCAAGGTAGCTGTCTTTTCTTTCTGCCTCAACCACACATGGACTATCGGCATTCTGTCCACAAACATACAATTTTTCCTTGTCATACGTAACACTTGACAACACTTAACTCACACAGCTCATTCTTCATAACTCTAGACTTTCCTACAGTAAACATTATGCGCTGGCCCTATCTTTTGGCAAAATGGTAGGAGCAGTAGACAGAAATAGGAGGTAGCATAATTTAGGCAGGAGCATCAGGCAGAAGTAGTAGCTACAGGCATTAGGTAATAGTTGTCAGTAGGAATATTAGGTAGGAGCCTCTCCAAACACTGCCCTAAAGCTGCCCTCTGCCAGTGGCCTATTAAGGGTAAGGCACTAAAGGTTAAGAAGTGGCACTGAAGTTCACTAGTTATGGAGACTCTACTGCCATGGTCAGCACCCTTAGGGAGTTCCATCTGGAACAGAAATCAGAGATATAGATAGAATAGAGTTGGGGAGGGGGGGAATCTTTGTAAAAAAAAAAATCATAAATCACTTACTTGGCTTTTCAATGGTGACCTGAACTCGACTCTCACCAGAAATGGCATTCACTTCTTCAATGATATTATCAATTTCATCTTTATCATTCTGGAAGGCAAATATAAAAAAAAAAAGGGAAAAGTCAACACGTGAACCACAAAATGCAATATCACCCTGCTCCTGTCATTTACAATAAATAACATCTTTCTTGCCATTCGATAATATTCTGCATGGGAAGTCCTGTTAAATAACAAGGAAAAGCAGATCAGATAAATCATAGTAAAAATCTGCAAGTCACAGAGTATTCTACAAAAAAAAAGTTACGCAAATATGATTCTGAATAATAAACTCTGCAACTTATTATTATCTAATCTCAAATATATGAAGGTGCACATAAAAAGTTACAAAACATTTTATGCTATACTTTCAAAGTCACTACTCCATAAGGTTTTCATTTCTGTCTTCAGTATCCAAGCTCTATGAAAAACTGATCCACAATAAAATGATGCAAATAATCCCACCCCTACCTACACAATATGGCTTCAGACCCAACCACTCCATCATCAAATTACACAATGACCTCACGAAACACAAAGGCCTAGATGTCTTCAACCAACTACTACCCAATGTCCCAAACAATATCAACAGCAACAGGAATCAACAAAACCTTTGACACTATCCCATGATACATCCTCACACAAAAGATACTTGACACCATCCTCCATAACAATTACTTAAAGTGTTATGCAAATTTCATTCCACCAACCATGCCAGAGTCACTCATAATAGCTCCTCCTCTAAAACCCTTAAACTCTACAATGGAGTTCAAGGAGCAGTTCCTTCTCTAACCATCATCATCTCTTCCTACAGGACCTCCAGCAAGCCAACACATGAAGGTCCTCTCATATGAAGATAACCACACAATCAGATCACTACATCCTAATACCACAGTACCAACATCAAATATGTAGCACTACATTACAAAATTGGAATAATGGCTCACCCAAAACAGAATGTCTGCATCTCCACAGAAATCATCAGTCATTTGATTAATCCCAGACAGGTGTGAATCCAGCTCGCAAACCCTACAGTCAGCTTGCACAGACAAACATTCCTACTGAACAAAATACCAACCATTCCAGGCATCATATACTTCTCACACAAAATTCACTCTCCACACCAGTTATATCAACAAAAGAGCAACACACACTAAATGCCCTCAGAACACCAACTGGCACCAGATTTGGACCAGAAAAAGGATCCCTTAGCATCCTCTACTAAAACTTTACCTGTTCCACTCTCAACTGTACCTCACCTACCTGGTTTTCCATACACTCAAAAGCAGATATAACAAAGCTACTAAACACACAAAATAAAGCACTTAGAACAATCACTGGCTGCTTAGAAAAAAAAAAAAAAATAATAATAATAATACAATCCCATCTCAATATGCTCAGCATTCAATTCTCGGCAACAACACTAGACCCCTCCCATTCAAACTTTTCCATAACTAACCACCAATCCCCAAGCAGAAATAAAAGTTACCCATGCCTCACACTTCAGCAACCTGTACTCAGATCCCCTTACCCTCAGAAAATGTAACACTGAAAGAACACAGACATACACTGAAATGAACCAACAAGCACTAAACTACTGCCCTCCTAATGCAGTCTCGAACACCACTTCCACCAGACATCCATCCATCAGGAACAGCATTCTCCAAACAACCACAAATTACACTTACTCATCTACACTCTGGTTATCAATTATCCCAACATCACAACAAACACCACTTCAACAAATCCCAGAACCCTTCATGCCTATGATGCAACAACCATAAGGAAGATATTGAACACTTATGGCCCAGATGCCCAGCACTCTCTTCACATAGTTACACATACAATGTAAGTACACTTTATGACCTATGGTACCATCTAGCAGATGTGACCAGCTTTCTGAGTGCTGCAGGAACTTCATAGAGAAGGGACTCTTGGGGTAGGAAGTAAGTATATACATATACTGTTCATATGGGGTAGGAAGTAAGTATATAAATATACAGTTCATATGTCTTTTATATTGACTGACATGGCACAGACAAAACATGCCTTAATCAGAGCAGTCTCAGATGAAAGAAAAAAGTAAAATAAACAGAAAGAAGGAATAAAGCAGGGCACCACAGGTGTTTATAGACCTGACTTACATGAAAAAAAAGTTATGTGGCTATAGGAAGAATGAAGAAGTAGTCATCATAATAGCCAATGGCTAAGTAGCCAGTCTTCAAACAAAAATGGGGAAGCAGCAGCCAAATGTGTGCCTAAAGTCCACATCATTGAGGAGGGGTTACATGCAGATAGCCATCAGAACAATGATGAAAATAATATCAATAGAACAGAGAGAGAGAGCAGCAACATCACAACATATGGAAAGGGAAGGTTGGAGAGAAGTGATGCCAGAAAAACTGATGAGAAAGGCTTTTGATTCCACTCTAGTTAACAGAGAGGAAGAAGATGAGCCATCCCAAATGTGTAAGCAGTATTTCATACTTTAGGGAATAAAAGCCCTGTAGATATGGCTTAGATGCTTACAAATAAATAATTGCAACACCTATGCAACACTCCCAGCTCTTGGGAAGCAGATTTTGTGATGGTGATTATGTAAGGTTTCCAAGACAGTGGAGGATATGATTAAGCCCATGTTTACTTTATTACTAGGTTAAATTGTAGTGTTTTGAAACTGAGCGATGAGAAACAGTCTTAGAAACTATACAGGAAGAAATTGCACTTAGCAATATTAACATTCACCAGGTTACTGTTTTCCTGATTCAAAATAAGACAGGAAATATAATCAGTGAGAGAAAGAGAATGAATACTACATGTAAGAGGGGAGGAAAAAAAGAGTTGAAGTTTGTAAAGTGGAATCATCAGCATGAGTGAATAAGGTTGGAAGAAATGAAAAAAGATCATTTGTTGAAAGAGGATACCACCCAGACCCAAACACCCTACATCTACCATCCTACCATCAAACACATTCAAAAGTCCTTCAAAATAATCACTCCATCTCCTCTTCACTTCCCCTTTGCCCCTTCAATGATGTCCCTATTTCTTCTTTCGTTTTTCACACATTATCTAACTCCTTCCAAAACATCTGATTCTCCAGTATGTTTACTGATACTCACTCACTGCAACTTTCATGAGCCCTCTTTTTTAACCCCTGACCTTTCCTCTTGACCACCCACTGCTTTCTCATATAAATCCCCCAGTCATTTATACTCCTTCCTGTAAGTACCGCCTAAATGCCTCTCTCTTCTCTTTAACTAGCAACTTTACTTCTTCATTCCACCACTCACTACCCTTTCTTATCTGCCCACCTCACACCTTTCACATGCCAAAAGCATCTCTTGCACATGCCAGCACTGCTTTACTAAATACCTCCCATTCCTCACTCACTCCCCTTGCTTCATTTAATCTCACATATTGTCATTTTTCACTCAATCTCTCCTGGTATTTCTTCACACAGACCTCTTTTCCAAGCTCACTTACTCTCACCACTCTCATCTCACTGACATTGTTTCCTCTTTTCTGAAAACTTCAACAAATCTTCATCCTCGCCTCCAAGAGACTGATCAGACATCCCATTAGTTGCCCTTCTCAGCACGTTTACATCCAAAAGTCTTTCTTTTACACACCTATCAATTAATGCATAATCCAATAATGCCAGCTGACCATTTCACCTGCTCACAATCCCAATCACCAGTCCTTTTTCAGCAAACAACTCCACAAGCTCATCACCATCTCCATTTATAACCCTGAATATCCCATGCCTTTAAATCATTAATGTTTTTGGTGTGAAGAGTCAATGTCACATGTGTCGTATGTGATGTCTAGCTAAAACAGCTGGCTTACTGTTTAGTGGGAGTGACTGTCCATTCAAGGAGACTGGAAGGTGTGAGTTGGATTCATATTTGTTTGGGGATAAAAAATGATTGAAGACTTCTGCGAATTCTGTCATTCTGTTCTGGGTGAGTTATTATTCCAATAGTGCAATGTTGTGGTACCTGTTTGCTGCTGCTACTGTAGAGTCAGGGCATTGTGGTATGACTGTTAGATCAAATGCATGTGAGAAGACCTTTGTGTCATGGTTTTCTGAGGGTAATGGGAGGTCCTTTAGGAAGAGATTGAACTCCACCTGTAAGTTGTAACATCTTAAGCAAAGAGTAAACTTCAAGGAGGTTGTATCATCACAATAACCCACCTTGCCCTCCTCATGTGTGGAGCACCAAGGCTGTAACATTAAAATTGACCACCTTAACCTACTCATGTGTGAGGCACAGCATCAAAGCAGCAGGAACCCAGTAAGAGGGGATAAAGAATGATAGCTAGCTGGCTAACTATATATTTTCTTATTCATTCCTTCATACTTATGTTTATCATCTTATTGTAAGAACAAACTTTTGCAAGCGAGTACATACATCTGTTGGATCTTCACTGCTGGCAGGAATTTTGGCTTTACCTCTCCTCTTCTTTTTCTTGCGCTTCCGTTTAGCTCCAGACCCAAATGGAGGCTGTGGTGAGGCTCCACCTCTCTGGACATCATCTCTTCCTTCACCTGCTTCAGTTAAATCATCATCTTCTTTCACCTCAGACTCTGATGGAGACCCCTGGATCAACTGTTAACAAGATATGAAGAGAATCAACAGCGATGCCAAATAATTCCATTTTCCATCATTCTCTAACAAATCACAAATCTATTACACAACTCTTTTATGATCTACCTAATTCATATCAGATATTTCTAAAAAATAGGTATAATCTGTCCTGTCTTTATCAACCACAGCTCTTGGCCTATGCTGTCAAGTAACGAGTCTTTATTGCCACTATAAAATAGCAATATCTATGGTAATTCTAAAATACTGGGATATTCTTTGAGAGGACAAATAAAAAACAGACATAATATATACAACTGTGACATTTCCTACTGTAAGCTAACTCTTCATATCAGTATTTCATAAACACCCTTTTGTACACCTAGATCTGGATTTCTGAGAGGGTAATATATTTACTTAAAAGCCTCAGTATATGGACTATTTTTCATGCTAAATTCAAATCTGGGGTTGAAAATTTGTTGGGGATATCAAGGCCTGTAAATATGTAATCAACTGTTACCATTTTGGAAGATTCTGTGATTATTTTTTTTGTATTCATTGGGTATCTTACGGTTTGGGGAAGAATTATGAGATATTTTACATGATTATTTCAAATACAGAAGCGTTCATTATGCCACATTTCAATTTCAAAACAAATAGGTTTATTGGCTAAAAAATTCCCTGAACTATTACCAGTAATTATTGGAATTTTTGTGATGGTAACAGATGTACTTGAAAATCTCAGTATAAGGACAACTATTCATGCTGGATTCAAATCTAGGTTGAAATATATGGTGGGGGACATTAAGGCCCGTAATAAGTAATTAAAATGGTTACTCTTTTAAAAGATTCTGTGATTATTCGGTTCATATTTACTGAATATCTGTTACCTTAGAGATGCATTATGAGATATTTCTTTGATTATTTCAATTACAGAAGCATTTTAGTATGTCAAATATCAATTCTAAAACAAGAAAGTTTTTGGCTAAAAAATTCCCTGAACTAATACCTGCAATTTTTGGTGTTTTTGTGAGGGTAATGAATTTGCTTAAAAAACCCAGTACAGTGACAATATTTTTCATGCTGAATTCGAATCTAGGGTTCAAATATATGTTGTGGGATATTAAGGTCAGTAAATATGTAATTAACTGTTACTCTTTTAGAGGATTCTGTAATTATTTGGTACGTATTTATTGGGTATCTGTCAGCTTGGCGAAGCATTATGAGATAGTTTCCACAATTATTTCAAATAAAGAAGTATTTTATTATGCCATATTACAGTTTTCAAACAAAAAGGTTTTCAGATTAAAAATTACCTGAACTACTACCTGCAATTTTTGGCATTTCTTTGAGATTAACATTTTTGCATGAAAAAACCTTAATATAAGGACTATTTTTATGCTGAATTCTAATCTTGGGTTGAAATACATGTTGGGGACATTAAGGCCTGTAAATAAGTAACTAATTGCTACTCTTTTAGAAGATTCTGTGATTATTCAGTTCATATTTATTGGGTATCTGTCACCTCAGGAAAGCATTATGAGATATATTCGGTGATTATTTTTAAGTAGAGAAGCATTTCATTACACCACATTTTGATTTTAAAATAAAATGGGTTTTGGGCTAAAAAATTCCTTGAACAATTCTTACATACAGATTTTGGTATTTTTCTGAGGGTAATAGATTTCCTTGAAAAACCTCAGTATGACTATTTTTCATGCTGAATTCGAGTCAATGGACAAAATATATGTTGGGGGATATTAAGGCCTGTAAATAAGTAATTAATGGTAACCCTTTTAGAAGATTCTGTGATTATTCAGTTCATATATACTGGGCATCTGTTACCTTGAGGAAGCATTACGAGGTATTTTCCTTCCTTATTTCAAGTACAGAAGCATTTCATTATGCCATATTTCAATTTTAAAACAGAAAGATTTTGGGGCTAAAAATTTCCTGAACTATTACCTCCAACTTTTGACATTTTATGAGGGTAATAGATTTACTTGAAAACCTCAATATGAGGACTATTTTTCATGCTGAATTTGAATCTGGAGTTGAAAGATATGTTGGGGGATATTTAGGCCAGCAAATAAGTAATCAACTGTTACTCTTTTAGAAGATGCTGTGTTTATTCAGTTCAAATTTATTGGGTATCTGTCAGCTTGAGGAAGCATTATGAAATATTTTCCATGATTATTCTAAGTATAGCAGTGTTTCATTATGCTATATTTCAATCTCAAAACAAAACAGTTTTGGGCTACAGAAATCCCTGTAATTTTTGGTACTTTTGTGAGAGTAATATAGATTTGTTTGAAAATTTCAGTACATGTACTATTTTTCATGCTAAATTTGAATCTGGAGTTGAAATATATGTTAGGGTAAACTGAGGCCTGTAAATAAGTAATCACTTGTTACTCTTTTAAAAGATCTTGTGATTATTCGGTTCGACTGTACTGGGTATCTGTCACCTAGGGAAAGTATTATAAGGTATTTCCATGATCATTTCAAGTACAGAAGCATTTCAATATGCTATATTTCAATTCTGAAACAAATGGGAATTTGGGCAAAAAAAAATCCCTGAACTATTATCTGCAAATTTTGTTATTTCTGTAAAGGTAATAGCTTTGCTTGAAAGCCTCAGTGTAAGGACCATTTATCATGTTGAATTTGAAGCTGGGATTGAAATATATGCTGAGGGAAATTGAGGCCTGTGAATAGATAACTGATTGTCATCCTTTTAGAACCTCATAATCCTCTCTATTTTTCAATTAAAACACGGCCTTGATATGGACTTTTGCCCGTGACTGGAGCTTTAAACGTAAAAAAAAAAAGGGGGGGGAGGGGTCTCTGGAAGGCATAGGAAATGCATCCTTCTTTTTCTAACACAATCTGTGAGGATTCACTCTTCTTGCAATTATCCTGGGAAATATCCTTAAACATAACTACAAAAAAGGTGAACTGCTTGTTTAAATCAAAGAAAAACAGAATCATTTCTACATAAGATAAAAAGTGCCAAGTAACATTACGCTGACCACTGAAACAAAGTTGCCATCATACTGAAGCAGCTTTACAATTAACATCATAAAAAAACCACAAATAAAAGGCATTAATACAATTCAACTTCCTGAAGTTCAGAAACAACAGACAAGACAAACTTATGATGACACAGGCAACCATCAAGAAGTTTAAACAACATCAGGAAGCAAGTGTGAATATGAATGGGGGGTGAGAGGTGCCACTGCTCAATCTCTACACATAGTGTCATACACCTGGTTGGATTGTTGTGTGGTCAATGATTGCCATAAATGAGCACCTGCTGGCTTCATGTTTAATCATAATGGAGTGAAAGGCAAATCTCCATGGATACATCTAATATGGAGGGTATAAAATGAGCTTAACCTACTGAGCAGGTGCTTTCTCAAATGCATACACAAATAGCCCAAATCAGCCATCATAAGTCTTGTAAGGAACCTATGGTCACGTAACTAACAGGCTGATTAAGCATGGACTCTGCATTTGACCATTATGACAAAACTGGGGTTCACTGTGAACAAGTAACATACCAAATCAAATCTATTCTGCCCCTTTGAAGACATTACTTGAGTTTCTTCTGTCTCTACATCTTCATCCTCCTCCTCCTCTTCTTCTTCCTCTTGACAGTCATTTGGCAAGTCCAAATCTCTTTGTCCCCCTTGCAGTTTCCTTAAGGCGCGTGTTGACATTCTGAACTGCAACGTTTTTTTTTATGAATGCAAGGAAAACATTAATTAGTATCATCAAGTAACTTATGCTCTCTACAACAGTAAATATTACAGTATGTTGGTCAAATTACAAGAACCTTTGTAACTATGGATTTGCGCAAAACATAAATTTCACAGTAAAAACTCTCTTGATGTAAAAACATAGGCGTTGATACAGAGCATCTAGAGAACCTAAAAGGATGTCAGGGTGCCAAGTGCCTTACTTTTGAAGAAAACTTTGATACTTTGAAATCTATCAGGCTGAGTTTAAGAAAATGTACATGAAGCAGTCAGAGGGATTTTGCACCTTTCTACCTCCTGCAGCAGAACTTTACTCTCCTCAGTGATGTAAAACCATCCACTTGACACACAGTACTACTTGCGAGGATGATTTTAGTATTTCCTACATTTTAACTCCATGCCCACTTTTGGGATAATTACCTATGACATAGTAAATCTTTCCATGACAGAGAAAATCTCTTTTAAAACAATCCCTAAAGGTGTATTACTGTTTTGTAATGTGTGATGAATACACAGATATGTTTTGCTGATATACGTGAATTCCAATTACTGTGTCCATGAAGTAAAACTTTACCATTTACATTTTGATGTGGGTATCAATAAAAAATATTGATGACTCTGATACAATCTTTTATCAATATGCTTTACCAACACCCAATAAACAATCACAAACTGCTATCATAAAACAAATCAAAAAGGTTTCAGTACATTTGAATAAGGTCACAGTTTAGTCTAACTAATAATCTAACTGTGGAATATAACCCTATCAATGGTAGTAAACTGTATGGAGACAAAAAATGCTGGAGAGTGCAATTAACAACCATTATATTCTATCATTCAGCAATAAATAACCTAATAGAATGTTGGGTTATGAGGGAAAGGAAAAAGTGAAATTAAATAAAGTGATATGAAATACCAAAAAATATATAAAAGTAATACGATAACTTGCCTGTCTGAATGCTACAAATGACATGTGGGGTCTGGTAATGGATAATTTTCCTCATAATTGAGATGAACTCCATTGCATAGCACCATGGATAGTCAGATTCAATATAATAAACATTACATTCATATGTTTATAGATATATTAGAATCAAATCCAGTCTTGGAGAGATCCATTCATACAGTAATTTGGTCCCTTAACCTTCTAAGACACTAGAACTTAGCGAACATATCTGAAAAACTTGGATTTAGTCATGTTTACATCTTCAATATTACGATGCACGACACCACCCAAGGAAGCAAATCCTTTCAATAACAAATTAGCCACTGCTAGACCCCATAGACAATTCATTATTATCATCATAATTATCATTCTTATTATCATAATTATCATCTTGTTTTTTACAGCTTTGTTTAATCTGTAAATTGATTTAAGAGCCAAATAAAACTTTACAGAATGTTTTGCTTGCATCTGTCAACAGGACATTCATTTGCAAATGTACTTGAAGTACATGAGGATATCCATAAATTACACCGGTTGACAGATTCTAAAAGAAGTGATATCAATCTGTTCCTTACACTTGGTACAGAGTGGTTTTAGTTGACAATTTCCTTCTCACATAAAACACTCCCCATTGTGGAAACCACCTTGTTCAATTCTGAGTTGCTACAATAAGGTAGTATCGTAACCGACAAGATTAGGAAGTGCTACTACTGCAGCAGGGGGCTCAATAATTGAGAAAAGTTGAATTTCAGTGCGCCAAGGGAATACTCAAGTTTTCTGGAGTATCCAAGTCTCACCCCATCTTTTCGCAGTGACCTCAATAGTACAACCTTGGGGGTAAGATTGAGGGGGGAGGCATCGCCCAACTCCATCAGGGTAATAATCCTAAAAGACAAACAATTTAAGTGTCCTGTAGTTTTAGTCTTTAGGGCAATCTGAGAGCGCCACTGCCTCTGGAGGTGGTGTGACTGAGGGGGAAGGCATTGCCAAACTCCATCGGGGTAATAGTTTTAAAAGACAAACACTTTAAGTGTACTGAGGTTTTAGTTTCTAGGATAATCTGAGAGCCCCGCTGCCTCTGAAGCTGCCCTCTGCCAGTGGCCTGTCAAGGGTGAGGCACTAAAGGATAAGAAGCGGCACTGTAGTCCACCAGTTAAGCCTGGGAGTTTAAGGAACAAGCAACTGAGGATGATGGCACTGTATGATAATGGGATGACAGAGTAAAAGGAGGGAGCTTGTGGAGACTTAAAAGTTATAGTTTGAATGTGCTGGGGGACTGGGAAAACAAATATCCTTGGGCAAGGATATGGAGTGAAAAAGGATAAGATGAATGCAAGTTATGGAAGGGTGTGGAAAGAGGGGTGGTAAGGACAGGAATGAATGAAAATTATCAGGGAAGAGGGAAAGAAGGACGTGCAATTGTACTACCACACAGAGTATGGGAAGGTGTTAGAGAGCATGGATGTTATGGATCAAAAATAGTGTACATAAAAGGATAGATTGGAATTGTGTAGTATGCATGGGTATGTGTAGGTGCATCTGTGAAGATGAAGACTGTGAGAGAAAAGAATGAAATGAAGCATTCGTGGAAAAATTTGGATGACTGTTTAAATGATTTTGAGAGAGAGAGAGAAAGGTGTTTGTAAAGGAGGATTTAAATACTAAGGTGGGATGTAATGAAACTGGCAAGATTGTTAGTAAATGGGGAGTGCCTGGAATAAATTAAAATGAATGTCATCTTGTGGATGTCTGTGCTGAGGGGGTATATTCCCTGTAAACATCTTCATTCTGCACAAGATGATCCACAGATATACACTGATGAGAAATGATGGAAGAGAACAACAAAAGGGTTTGACTGACTATGTGGCAATGGATGAAAGGTTGAAAAAGGTTGTGCTGGATGCTTGAGTTGGGAGAGGATTCTTTGGAGATTCTGCCCATTTTGCACTTCTTATACAGGTGAGGATCTAGGAGAAGTGGAGATTCAGCATTAGGTAGAATGGAGAGGTAAGTGTTGGCAAGCAAGAAGATAAATTAGAAAGAAGGGAAAGAGGGTAACAAAAAGTTTAGATGAAAGTGCAGTAAATACATGGATGCAGTCATGTTTAAAAAGCTTAAGACTGTTAAAGGTTGTAGAATTAGTAGCTAGATACACTGTTGTTAGATATAAAAATATAAAGGAAAATGCATGGTGGATGGCTGAGATTAGAAATGCTTTGGAAGAGAATAAAAAAAGGCTTATGGTAGACTGTTTAAAAGGAATGTACCAGTGGAAGTGCAGCAAAGGATGGGGAAATAATTTAAGATAAGAAAGTAGAATGTTAAGAAGCCATCAGAGAAAAGCAAAGAAAGAGTTGAAGAAGATTTTTGGAGAAATTTGTGTGAAAAGTTTATGAAAAATAAGGCATTGTACAGGAAGGAGGTGAAACAGGAAAAAGAGAGATATAAGAGTTGAAATGTAAAAGTGAGAAGTAAGGAAGGGGAGTTGCTGGATCAAAAGGAGGAAGTGAAAGGAAGATAGAAAGAGTATATTGAAGAACTGATGAATGTGGGAGAAGGTGAGGCAGCAGCTGTTGTATGCATGGACATGGAGGATGGAAGGAAAAGGATTCAAGTGCAGGAGCCTATAGCAAGAAGGGATGTAAAAAGGGTGATAATAGAGACTGAAGGTAGGAAAGGCACCTGGAGTGGATGGAATTACAGCTGATATGTTGAAGTAGGGAGGAAAGAGTGTGATAGAAAGGATGCATTTGTTATGCAATTTAGCATGCAAGCAGAAGGTTGTGCCTGAGGACTGGGCAAAGGCTATCATTGATCTTTATTCAAAGGAAAGGGTGCTATGGATGTAAGTAGCAATTTTAGGGGAACAAGTCTGTTAAGTATTCCAGGAAAAGTGTATGGAGGAGTGATTATTGACTGTGATGGAAGAGACTGAATACAGAATAACTGAGGAGCAAGGGAGTTTTAGGAAAAGTACATGATGTGTGGATCAGATTCTTGCAGTGAGAATGACTATGGAAAAGTATCTAGAGAAAGATAAGAAGCTGTATGCAATCTTTATGAATCTGGAGAAAGCATATGACATAGTCAAGTGGAATGCTTTAAGGGATGTGTTAAGGATATATGTGGGGTAAGGGGACAACTGTTGAATGATGTGAAAAGCATCTATAGAGGAGGAAATGAATGTATTAAAGTGGAGGGAGAATTGACCAAAAGTTTCGGTACACATGTGGGTTTGAGGCAGGGTTGTATAATGTCAATGTGGCTTTTTAATATATATATGGATGGAGTACTTAAAGAGATGACAGCAAAACTAGGAAAAAAGGGTGAAGAGATGGAGTGTTGTGGTGAGGTATGGCGCCTTGGGACAAATGTGTTGGTGGATGATACTGTGTTATTTGCTGAGAGTGAGGAGGAACTGCAGAAGGCTGTAGGTGTGTTTTATGTGTGTAAGCATAGGAAGCTGAAGGTAAATGTGAGTAAAAGCAAAATAATGGGGTTTGCTTGGAAACAGAGTGAAAGTACAGATTTTGCAAAGTCTTACAGAGTAGGAGAGATAGTGTATTAACTATGGTATAGATATGAGGGGAGAAAGACTGGAAGAGTTGACAGATTTTATTTGAAAGCAATCTCAGGTAAGTCTGGTGACATGGAAGGAGAAATACGGAAGACAGCAGTACAGGGTAGAAGATTTATTGAGTCCCTTAAAGGGTAGAGATGCAAGTAAGGAAGTGAAGAAAAGATTAAAGAACAACATAATCCTCCCAACCCTGACCTATGCAGCCAAAGCATAGACATGGGATGAATTTCAGAAGTCAAGAATCCAGGCTGTGGAAATGAGTTATATGAAGGGAGCATGTGGTATGACTGGATGAAATGAAGAAAGTAATGAAGGGAAGCACAAAAAATGTGGTATGGCAGGGAATGCATATGAAATGAATTGTGAAGTGGTAGAGTGGGTGAAAACAATGCTTTGAGGTGGTTTGGGCATGAAGAAAGACTGTAGGATGGGGAGTTCACAAGGAAAGTGTATGAGAGTGCAATTAAAGGGGTTAGTGTGAAAGGAAGACTACCTGTGAAATAGGAAAATAGAGTGGAAGAGTGCTAGTGGTTGAGAAATGGGGAAAGAATGCACGGAATGGTGTATGTGAGGGAGGCATGCAAAAAAAGGGTTATGTGGAGACTTTTTCCTTGGCCACCTGCTTGATGGGAGTTTCTGGAGGGAATGGATATCAAAGATATAGACCAGGGGTTGGCAACCTTTTGAACATAGTGTGCCAGTTTATAATTAATGCCATTTTTTTATTACCCTGCATGACAGGTGTTATTTTTTCAGCACTATATAGCCTATGAAAACTGAAACCATAATACAGTATGCAGTGACCATTGTAATTCTTTTGTTGCCATAGGCAAGCACTCTGCATGCCAAGTCTGGCACGTGTGCCAAAGGTTGCTGAACCCTGATACAGACAGATAGAAAAATATTTTTTTTTCATACATATTCGCCTTTTCCCGCATTAGTGAGGTAGCGTTAAGAACGGAGGACTGAGCCTTTGAGGGAAAATCCTCACATGGCCCCTTCTCTGTTCCTTTATTGGAAAAGCAGAAACTGGAGGGGAGGATTTCCAGCCCCCCGCTCCCTCCCCTT
>JAYMFT010034557.1:0-15855 GCA_038088735.1 Panulirus argus
ACACACACACACACACACACACACACACACACACACACACACACACACACACACACACACACACACACACGCACACCAAGCACACACGCACACAGCTTGGAAGAGACAAGAGTGAGGGGTGACTTAATCACAACATTTAGGTTTTTTAATACAGATCGATCATGTGGACAGTGAACAGATCTTGGAAAAATTTAGGAACAGAGCAACTAAAGGGGATAACATTAAGTAAGATGCTTCTTCAAGGAGAAGTAAAAAAGGTACTTTTTTAATATAAGAGTGGTAGGTGAATGGAACAGAATGACTGAGGATTTGGTTAATACAGACACCATTCGTAAATTTAAGACGTTGTATGTTAGCAAAGTATGTTCAAGAGATGGGGGCCCCACTAGTGTTAAAACTCCCTCCCTGTACAGCACAAGTAGTTAATTATATAATAAGCAAAATCACACATACACACTGTATAGCCCCAGGACCCCTTCTCCAGGTGGCTCCTGTAGTCTCAAGACTGCATTGAAATTAGTCGTAGGGAAAAGATGAATTCCTTTCGAGTGAGAAGTTCTGTTTGACGAAATTGTAAGCCGATGAGCCGACCTCCGCCGAAGGTGGCTTTTCTCTCGCTGTGGAGCCACAGACAAGTGTAGTCCAGTAAAGCCTCCCGTGCAGTACACATAGGTAATTACACACACACACACACACACACACGCTCACTTTAGAGAGAACATTTTTGTGTCACTGTGCTAGGTTTTATGGCCTTCCCCCTCATGGAAATACTCATAGTTAACACAGCCTTGATATACTGTACCCGTCTGCAAATAGATTAGTGTCACGCAGTCTCTGTGAGGTTTATTTTCATAACAGTAATTCGCTCTTAAAGGGCAGAATCTTTGATTCTCTTTTTTTCCTCCTGCTCCAGGTTCACGCACGCAAAGAGAACTATTCGGATTTTGACTCATGGTTTGGGTGACTTTCTCCTCATTCGCTCTTTCTTCTGTAGGATGCGATTATATATCTTTCCCCAGGAAGGATCAGTGAAGAAGGAGACATGCAGGACTGGGAGGAGGAATAAGGAGGGAGACGTAAAGAATGTGAGGAAGATGATATGATAAAAGTGAGGAGGAAAGTGTAAGGGGAAAGACGATGAATGAGCGAAGATGAGAGAAAAGTGGGGATGGAAGCATGAGGGAGTAGATATGAGGAATGAGGCGTGAGTGAGGAAAAGAGAGGAGGTGATCAAAGAGACAGAGTAAACCACAATGAGTGAGTGAGTCAGGAGAACAAGGAAGGAGGGAGTAAAGACGAGAGGAAAAGGGACATGAAGGATGAGGAGCGATTGAGGAGGGAGGCATGAGGGAGGCAGGAAGGATAAGGAGGGAGGCATGAGGGAGGCAAGAAGGCTAGGGAGGGAGGCATGAGGGAGGGTGGTGGAGGTAGCGGCCCGCGTGTAGCCGTCTGGCCACTGGTTATCTCGGGTCTCCATCTTAGCGGTGCAGCTGGCCTCCGGTGCCACAGCGTTCGCTCGCCTTACTTCCCCGTCAGGAGAACGCCGCCCTCACCCACCAACATCCCCCACCCCACCGCTCCTCCTGTTCCTCCTCCTCCTCCTCCTCTCCCTGATCCCCTTCCAGCAGCAACCCTCCTGAGTGAAAACAGACGCCCTACAGCAACAGGGGTGGGGGGGCCATGATACGTATAAACCCCTGCAGGTGTCCAGCAGACTTGAACGATTCCCAATGGGAGCGAAGCGAGAGCTGGCCGCGGCGCAGTAGCTGACTTGGCGATCTTGCTGATAATAACATCATTTAGTACTTATTAGCTGCCTTAAGTAGTTATTAGCTGGCCGGGAACAAATGGTGACCAGGGGGACTGTTGTAACTCATATCCCTCACGCCAGAGGGCGCGCGTCTCCATCCCCCTTTGGTACCTCCACCAGGGCCTGTTTCACGATGAACCTGGCTCGCAAAGCGGTACGCCGAGTGCAGCCTCGAAGACCGTGACTCCTCGTCTACTGGCGTGATTAAGGCCACTGACGACTCCTGTGACAACTGTATATATATATGCAGCGGACGCATAAGAAGACTATGAAGCGTTAGGAACGCCTGGAGCAGAGACGAGCGCGAATCGCGCAAGCCCTTGAGGAGAAGGTGCGAGTATCGGCAGATTGCCGTCGCCAAGATCGGGACGGTGATTGTTAGTCTCCCTCTCATTCTGTGAGCTCCGTAGGAATTCCGCGAGATGAAGGACCAAGTGCGAACTGACGGCTGGCATCCTTTACCGCGAGGCATTGATGCCCACACACACTCACGAGAGTCAGGTTTAGAGGGATATTGACTGGATTACAGCCATAGAGCCGCCTCCTATACACCACAGTCTCCTTGACTACTCCAACGATCTGGCACGGCAATGGTCTGCACAGTCATAGACCACTGCACTGCCTCAGTATGTTCAGGATTCCCTGCACTAGACTGTTGTTAACAGAGGTTTTATTATGGAAACAGCCTGCAACGATCAGACTGAGATAGACAACATTCCAATCACCACTGAAGAGCTACGACGTGCAGTTCTCCAAGGCAGGTCCGCTGCCACTGGGGACGATGGCGTCACCTATGACGTGCTCCGACTTTTCTTAAATGTCATGGTACCAATCACTCCTCCTCTTGATCCCTATTAAACTTGTCAGCTAATGTTGTACTTGGTGAGGAACCCATAACTACACCATCCGTTTGTCTAAATGTAGCGCCAATGAACAAAAAGGAACAACCAGCCCTTCATACCCTGAACTGGCCAGCCCTTGCCTAGCTTTTCGCATTTCAAACTGGCCCTTTTACTATTCCTTCTTATTCTGACCTCTCTCCATCCTTCGATGCTCCCACCTATCCTTCTCACAATCCATTCTTGCTTTAGTGTCGTTCTCCTCAATTATCCATGCAACGACTTGACTCTCTAACTCTTCATGCCCCAAACTTGACCTTGGCCTTTGCCTGGCTCTTCCCAGACCTTAATATTCCTATATGACCACACCCAGCCCTTCATGTTTCCTCTTGACTTCCTCCAATCCTTCGGTGCCTGAAACTGGGTGGGTCTTTCCACTCCTTCATATTTTCCTCGGGCCCTCCCTTACCCATCACTAAGTCCATTAAGTCCTCCTCGATCACTCTTTCTTGCCTCACTTTCTCCTCATCTTCTAATCTGTAAATCTAGCCTGTCTTCAGCCCGCTTTATACCTTCCCACCTGTGTGCCTTAAGCTCCCCCGAGTTGATGGGATTAAGAAAACGCAGAATCGTGTATGTTGTTGATGACAGATGGTCGTTGGACACCAAGGATTACCCATGAATCTAGAATGGTCTGAAGCTCATGGCTAACCTTTATAAAGAGCGATAGATTTATAGAAATCACAGGGAAATCATAGAGGTATTACAGGAGCAGCTGTAATAGGATTATAGAGGTTCACGGTCTCATACCGCAGCCAGAGGTACCACGTGGTCAGCCACAGGTACCACGCGGTCAGCACAGAAGGGTAGAAGAATGACAAGCCATGAACGAATTTGTGAAGTTGTAGCAATATTGTGTAATGCTACAATATCTTATTTCATCCGTTTTCCTTACTAATGTAGACTCCGAAACCAAACTAAGCCATGACATTGTTTAGGGAAACTCGGACGAGATTATGATTTACCGTAATTTACACACAAACACTGGGTAGATGTATGAAATAAACCATTGCCCTTGCAGTGAATTAGAAAAAGAACTGTTTACGTAGACTAAAGCAACGTCTATTCTAATGTACGGGGGAAGGTCGGTCCTCATAGGAAAACATGTTGTGGCCAGGGATGTGGAGGGTATGGCCGGATGTGTGAGGAATTTTAGCTCTGCACTCCACTCACTGTGACGATGAGTCCACGGGGGATCGTGTGCCTTAAGACGTGACCCAAGAGAATGAAGATTTGTATACGATGGCGTGATCCAAGGAAATGGGGGACGTGGGTCGGGTGACATGATCCCAGAGAGTGAGGGTGTGTGCTGAGTGAAGTGACCCTTAGGAAATGAGGACATGGACTTTGGTGACATGGCCTTGGAAAATGACGACATGGCTCCTTAAGACATTTTGCTTGTGCCTAAGTCTCATCTCATGACTTCCTATCACTTTACCACATCTTGGCTGCTGCCTCACTTGCCCCTGGCTATAAGCAGCGTCAGTTCTTGGCTAATGCCTCGCACGGGCTTTACTTTAGTTTAGACTGTAAATAACTCTCACGGGAAAAACAGGGGTTCAGTTCCTTGGCCCTAGTGAACGAGCGAGAGACGACAGGTCTCTCTCTCTCTCTCTCTCACTCTATCTATCTCTGTCTCTCTGTCTCTCTATCTCATGCCACTCGCGCTGTCCATCCCTGAAGTATCGACCAAAACGATTTAACCCATTCCTTTAACCCCTTTCGTCCCAGTGACACGATAATTGACGCCTTTTCCTTCGCCCACAGTCTGACGTATGCCTTCGAGTGGCCACGACTCTCCTCTCCTACATGGGAACGATCTCTTTCTTCCTCCTCACCACACACACACACACACAAACGCTTCGCTCGTGGGGACACCACCACCGAAGGGCCTCCTCGCGCGCAGGGGTGAGGGTGAGTGAGTCACATCGCTGTTAATAACACCGCAAACAGTCATAACGGCGGACACAACTGCCGATGTTAACAGTCGCAACGGTGATCGTGGAGGCCACGTAACGTAACAACCCGTGACGCTGACATGAGCCGTCTCAGGACCACCCCCAATCCCCCCAACCCCCCACTCCCCAACCCACCCACCCACCCGAAATGCCGCCCGGGGAAAATTATCCCCAAATTATGACCCTTCGCCCTGAGAGCTGTCAACCTGTTGTGAAGGACTCTGGCACGATCCTGTTGGGGGAGAGCTCCTCACAGAGCCGAGCGACTTCTTCCCCCCCTCATCCTCTCTCCACGTTCGCACATATGACCCTTATCTCGCCGAGATATAAGGGCGTCTACAGCCATCGGTGTGTCAGAAGGTAGTGGGGGTACCGAGGGAGCCCTACGGACCGACCCGGGCGGTTTTTGATAATGAGGGAACGACACAGGCCTGGATGAAATGATACGACGCCCCCGGGCGCAATTACATCCTAAATTTGATTATACAAATTAAGCCAGAGGATCTGACATACGCTAGGGCGCTAATAATGGGCTTGCATATCCCCAATCGCTAGTTTAGGCTCGCGTAAGGGCAGTTTACCTGGATGAGCTGGGACAGGCATTAATGATAACATCCAAATGTGGACAATCATACCTCATATTACCGCGTCAAGGGGGCACCCCCACAGCTCTTGCCGTAGGACACCTACCCACCACCGCTCGGGGGGGTTCACACTGCTCACGCCGCGTCGGCCCAAGACGTCTGACCGTCCGTCCACTCGAGGCTTTTGATGCCTCTGCGGCAACGACTGGACGAAGGAAATAGAATATACCTCAACTCACATACCGCACCTGGGATGAAGGATGAAGGATGGGGGGGGTGTCTCATGAGTGAAATATACTAAACATACCACAACTGGGGTATGTTATCGTGTTCTGAAGGGGAGGAAACATATCTCCGTCGGGGTAAAACACGCTTTGTATATCACAGGAAAGAAATAATACAGTGCAACATGGAAGTAAACACATATATAACGCTGTTGGGCTAAATACCCTTCTTCAACATGAGGTGAGATTACCACTGTGGGGTAGAGATATCACCCTCTTCCACTTGGGAGTAAACGTACAGCTTTGAGTAGGATTCACCTCTTCGCTACTGGGATGTTACAATGAATCGCTTTCCAGTGGGAGGCACACGTAACAGCTGGAGGGTGTGACATCCCAGGGATTGCTGTAGGAAATAACCACACGAGTGAGGGGGGAATGCCATCCTGCTTACCCATGAGGGGATTTGAACACACTGCCGGAGAGATATGAATATCTCGCTTCCTCCTAGTGGGTAAAACTACCTTCGGAAAGGGCTAGACGTCTATCCCTGTTCCCCACTGGCTGGTAGAGCTACTGCCACCGGCCAGACTGACCAGAGATAAAAATTGCTGATTATCATTGTGATGTCCAGCTGACTATAATCTGATTGATGATGATGTACGAGCGAGATCACATGGAAATTATTAGCTAATTATACCATTTGAGGGGCCGGGGATATTTCGGGCAATGGCCTTTACTCAGGCTTCATGATTCCTGCCACTGAGGGGGGCAACGTGGACACGAGGGAGGGGAAAGAAGAAGTGAGACGAAGAAGAAGAAGAAGAAGAAAAAGAAGAAGAAGAAGAGGAGGAGGAGGAGGAGGAGGAGGAAGAAGAAGTAGGAGAAAAAGAAAAGAAGAAGAAGAAGAGGTAAAAGAAGAAGATGATGCAAGAAGATGGTGATGATGATGATGACATTGATGGTGATAATGATGATGATAATTGTGATGATGATGATGACCATGATGAAAAATAAACAGAAGAGAGTGAAAAAAACGAGATAAAGAACAAGAGTATCAAAGAAAGAGAATGCCGATAGGACGGAAGAAAGAAGAGAGAGAACTGGACGTCGGAAATATTAAAAAGGAGAAAGAGATATACGTGAAGGACTTCCACCCCAGCAGAGACCCGGGGTTACGCGGATCTTTAAAGCCCCAGCAGCAGCAAGTGAAGGCACAAAAAGTCCTCTCGCCAGCCGGGGTGCGTGGCGAACATGCAACGCTTCCTACAAGGAAATAAGACATTATCATGGCCAGAACTAGACTTGCGGGAGGGATTGTTCCTGCCTCTTGCCCCTGCTGGGCCGTTCACCTCTGGTAGCATTGGCAGGCAGGCTTGTTATGCCTTCTCTTCACCTCCCTCGCCCTCTCCCCACCTCGTCTACAATCTTGTATTCATGATGTTTGTTTATAATTATCGCCTTTCTGTATTCGCCATTCTTTTACCTTATATATGAATTCTATTAACCCAAACAGTTCTTTAGTTTACGTCTTCCCCTACGACGGATTTGCATGTAGATTTTTTTCCCTTTTCTCTTTTTTTACGGTAACCGACATAACACGGGCAAAAATATGCCCCAATCAAAGCCTTTTCTCCTGAAAGAGTTAAGTAATGTGATCATAAATATAAAAAGAAATACATCGGGGGATTCATTTTAGCTCCTCGCGTGGTTATATTCTTGACTGTTATATGTAGAAGTTTAGAAGAAGAGGGAAAGACAAAAGAAGGAAGAGAATTCCACAGTTTCACTATACGAGGAGAGAGGGAAGTAGCATACCAGCCAGTCCTCTTATGACTGGTCTCCACACTGAGTGGGAAGAAGCAGACAGTCGTGCCTTAGTCGAATCCTCTGAGAGTGGGAACTATTCAGACACCTCACGAGATCAGAGGCCGAAATGATACCTCTAGAACAGAGAGAGGGAAGCAACGTCAAGGTGGGTATTATTGCGGCTGGAGTGGATGGCATTCCTGCTGAATTTATCAAGAAAGGGGGTGAGGGCTTTGTTGAGTGATTAATACGATTTTCACTGCATCCATGTGTAGTGCCTTTGCATAAAGGAAAGGGTGATGTAAGTGTGGTCAAACTCCAGGGGTATAAGTCAGTTGAGTGTGCCTGGGAAGTTGTATGGGAGCGCAGTAACTGAGAGGGTGAAGGCATGTATACAGAGCATCAGACTGGGGAGGAGCGCTGTGGTTTCAGAAGTGGGAGAAGAGGACGTGTGGATCAGATGTATACTGAGAAAAATGTAAGTGAGAAATACTTAGGAAAAACAGATGGATTTTATATGTGGCATATGATAGGGTTTTGTTCGTCCGCTGATCTCATTTCCACTCACCTGTTTACTCTCTCTTTAACCTGTCTATCATCTCCTCCTTCTTCACTGACCACTCCATCATCCTCTCACCTGTTACTCCATCTTCCCCTCACCCACCACTCCATCATTAGCTCACTTATCACTCCCATCTTCTCTACTCTGTCTCCTGTCCAACCACTCATAAATCAGTTACTGAAACGAGACGCACCTACGAATCTATTCCCTCAGTCACTCCTGCAGATTTTCTCTGGGCCTCATTACTATAACGTCAGATCCTCTGCCGCTGCACGACTTTTGTGTGTGTGTGTGTGTGTGTAGTCGTGGCAACCATCACAACCATCCTACCAAGATGTTGCAACCATCGGGCTACAGTTCATATGCCTGCCACCACCACCACCGACCACCACCAGTCCGTTCCAACTACTCGCACTCCTCACGAGTCCCGTGACTCCACCAGCACCTTGTCTCCAGCCTGATTTCATGCATCCCTCAGTTGCACTCAGTCGTCTCACTCAGCTTCGTTTCTCACGTTCTTGACTTATCCAGCTTTCCCATCCCGAAGATATCTACCTTTCCCATTAACGAATGGTCTCCATTTAATCTTAATGCGTTATACTTCGTTATTATGATTGCTTGATTCGTTAGTTCGTCATCCAAGACGATACAGTAATCTAACTTATCAGGAAGAAAATGTCAACTGAAGAACATATGGCCAGAGTAAAGGCCTCAGAGGGAAGGGATCACGAAGCACAAGAGGAAATGTGTGTGGAAGTGAATGCTACTAATGTACCAAAGTAGTACCATGGTAAAGGGCTCAGAACCAACAACACTAACGGGGAAAGACCATGGAAGGCACTGAGACGGTGTACAATACATATATATTTCTTGTTCGATCGCCGTTTTCCCGCGTTAGCTAGGTAGCGCCAGGAACAGACGAAGAAAAGCCGCATCCTCTCACATCCATTCTTCAGCTGTCGGGTGTAATACACCAAAATCACAGCTCCCTATCCACAACCAGGCCCCAAAGACCTTTCCATGGTTTCCCCCGGAATCTTCACAAGCCCTGGTTCATTGATGATAGTTAGCCTAATACTTTCGGGAAGTGTTAAACAAAGTACAAACGACTCGAGGTTTTGCTCAGGAACTTGATGGAAAATGGCACGCATGCCGAGATGGCAAAAACAGACCAAATGTGGCATCTATTCTAAGGAAAGGAGATGGGGAAAAACGCACTAAACTACGAGTAAGTGTCATTCTAGAAAAACCCTACCTATAAACGACTGGAAAAGATGATGAAAATAATGGAAGTGTCCATACAGAAGGGGAACGACCTGATTGTGAGGAAACAGTCTCACGAAGGCTAGTGGCTAGTAGATGGTAAGATGATAGATTTACTGGACTTTTGTCTCGATTGATAGAAAGTTAGGTGGGCATTACGTATATGCTCTTGAGCTACTCGAAGTCATGTTACAATGTCCTATACGGAAGGGTAGTAAAGGGAATGGATCACCAAGTAAATATAAGAGAAGAACTTCTTCAGTACAACGAGAATTACCTCTGCAGAAGGGGAACGCACTAGATATTTAGGAGATCCTTTTTCTAGGTAGGTTAAGTACCCACCCATGTCTCACAGGCTCTGGCCTGGGGCCCGCTGCTATTTTTCTTCTTTTTTTCGATCTATCCAAACAACTCTGAGAAGAAATGAGAGGCAATCAGAAGGGTGACAGCTCACAGAGATACGTACACAGTCTCCAGCAGCAACAGCATCAACCCAGGTACGTGGTTAACGAAATTAAACTCGACCAAACGTAGAGGAGTGAACGTAAGACACACACACACTAGAATGAGGCAAAACTACGACCGTCATCTCTCAGAGAGCAAATTGCAGGCATCTACATGTGGGAGGGGGAGTTAGGTAGTATACTACTAACCCAGCCCGTCACACACACAAAAAAAAAAATGAGAGAGGAGGGGTGAAGAAGCAAACTAACTATATCCTGGTCATTGTCAGAATTGCCTTTAAGTACAAGAGTAAGAAAGGTGTCTACAACACTCGTTAAATCCAAGATTGGAGTATCCATCACGGGTCTAGTCACCTCCGGTCGAGGAGGCTTGTAATTTCCAGTGGGCATCATGAATTGTACCTGAAGCAAAAGAGTTTGGCTTCAAGAAGAAGAAGAAGAAGAGGATGATGATGATGGCAGTTGTAGATTTGCCCACGGTAGAGAGGAGAAGGAGAGAAAAAAATAAGGAAACGTGATGGCAATTTGCGTGTTCATGAGCACATTGGACGCAATTGATCTTGAGCAGTTCTTAGAAATATGAAAGAATCGATGAACTAGAGGATACAGTGATAGAACAAGGAGGAATAGGGAAAGAAACAAGGCAGAAAAAGCGTGAAAGAAAAAAGATAAGAAAAGTTAGAAAACTGTGCATGGTAGAACAGAGAGGTTAAGAAAAGGATTTCCACTGGATCAGAACTCCTACACACACACACACACACACACACCACAATCTGCATAATACAGACCACAGCATCTTTAATCCTCAACTGATAATCAGTTTGCGCCCGGGCGATCGCAATCTACGCCAGACTGCCGAAAGTCTCAGGCGAGCAAGTACCCACCCACCCGTTCCCCTGTGAGAATAGGAGCGTCGTGGATCAGAGAGAGAGAGAGAGAGAGAGGAGAGCGGCCGGGGCCCCTCTCCTGCAGTGCATTATCCCCTAATGGCTGATGGCAGCTGGCCTCTGTAATCAGAGAAACAGTGGCTCGGTGTTGCTCCGCAGCTGTGATGATGCCCTCCTCTTGATCACCCTCATCGACCACTCCGGCAATTATAGGTCTTCCGATGGAAGGATTAGAGAGAGAGAGAGAGAGAGAGAGAGAGACACACACACACACACACACACACAGGTACCGGTTAGAGATACGGGGTTCCTCGTTCGTGGTATGGAAGAGGGAGGGAGGGAGGAGACGGCTGGCAAGGTACTGGCGCTTCGTTAAACTTTGAAAATATGGATCGCAAATGTATTTCTTGATTGAAAAGCTTCGAGGTATCTGTTCCTACCTCTTCTTTCAGCCCCTGTGGGAGGAGAGACAAGCTATCGACGCTGTATTAGTAGTAGTACTAGTAGTAGAAGCAGTAGTAGAAATAGAAGTGGCAGTAGTGGTCTGCCCTGCGCGACCCCTCACCAACCCCCATCCACGAAATGGGACTCCCACCCGGAGATCGCTATCGCCTCCCGGACCGACCGTTCACGATCATTATGAGTGCGATAACGAGCGCAGTGGTGCGGCTGATAATGATGATGATGTTGATGATACCGGCCCGATAAGAAGACGATGCAAAGTCGGCAAGAGACGATGTAGTGCTGGCTGATAACATCTGTGAGTGAGGGACGAGCTTCCTCACTCACCCGATAGCCGCGAGTGCATTAGCTGGGCTTGGCCTGCCTCCTGGGACACACAAACACACTCACAAACACACACACACACACACGCACACAGACACAGACACACACACACACACACACACACACACACACACTTCTTTAAACGTTTCCTCCATATTCCATCCCTTGTGGTCTAGGGTGTTCGATCCGCTAGGTACAGGGTCGTTTCTTTAAGTGCTGGGTGATGGTAGTTACAGAAGATTAGCATCCAGGGAATGAGTCGTCACGAGGAAGTGAGGGATCGGCGGGGAAGAGAATGGATTAGGGACTGAGAGATTGGGAGGAACAGGGATAGTGATGATACGAAGTAGTTACGTCTGTTAATCTTGAAACTATTCAAGGGTCCAGAGGCCAAAGACGATGATCTGAATGTCATTCATCATTTTACTTGCAATTACCCGAAGTCCATTTTCTATAAGGGAGTCCTGGTGATACCTATTGCCTCTTTCTAAAGGCTCCTGCAACCCTGGCTGTGCTACTTCCAGTAGCAGGGTAATGTAGACCCTTTTGGAATGAGGAGTTCTTTGACGAAACTTTACCACCAGTTGTAACAGCCTTGCCAAACGTGACTTTTCACTCGTGGTAGTACCCTCGAGCAGGCGGAGCCGAGTAACACCATTTTTATTATATGTGACAAGTATTCACACACTTAATTCAGCGTTGAAATGCCTCATACAACAAAGGTAGACGTGAGTACTCCAAGTACCTGGAAGCATATAAGAAAGAAAGTTAATCGTAAACCTGATGTTCTATAACGAAATCCTCATCTGAAGGAGAGGAATGGTAATCTAAACTCTTGATATATACAAACAATGACGGGATAGTCAAGAACGGATAGTTCTTCTAATTACGTGGTCAACATAAGCTAGCCTTAAGGATAGGGAGTGGGTGGAAATAGATAGGAGGTTGAGAGCAGGAGTTTGGGTTTGATGACGGTGGATGAGAGATGGTCATTTCGTCCTGTAGTCAGTCGAGCCCCCCGAGGAAACCACAGTCCTAACCTCAATTGTACGCGATCCGTCAGAAAGCCCACGGGATAGCCAGCTAATCGGCACAGATGTTATCGCCCCCTGACCGGTCGTTAACTACCCCTTTGTCACCCATTAACTAGCGCACCGGAAGGAGAAGTGGAGGTGGGGAGAGAAGTGGGTCATTATAGCCTGAATAATCCGTATGTAAACAATGGAAAGAGCTTAGCTTGATCGCCTGTGCCTTCTTCCTCTCCTCGCCGCTTCGTATGGAAGTTTAAACTGAGTAATTGGCAGAAGTGAGCACCCATTTCTCGGCCGGATATGCCTCCCTCCCTCTCCTCCCAACCGACCTCTTCCTCCTCCTCCTCCTCCTTCTCCTCCTCCTCCTCCTCCTGCCCCCTTCGTGTAAACATGCCGTAATTTGCTTCTTCCTCCGGGAGGCGCAAGAGGGTGAGGGTGAGTGAGGGTGAGGGAGGGAGGAAGGACTTGTAAATGCCTTTATAACACTGGATACAAGTGTCAGCTGCTTCCCGGTAACGGAGGAAGAGCTGCATGAAATGACCCCACAATTTACTGACCCCCAACGCGAAAAGGTGTCTTTAAATGTACCATGAGTTGGGTCGGTACACCTGACGTTGAGTATCTCGGGATTACATTAATTATCAGGCATTAAAGTACTTGAGATTACAATGATTTTTGCGGGATTAAAGAGAGGAACTTTCTAGGTATTTTGCGTGTTCTTCGTGGCGGTTTCTGCAATACATGACGAAGGCAGAAGTTTTTCGCGGGGGGCAATTACACGCGCGCGAACACACACACACACACACACACACGAGAGTAAAACTCCTTCTCCATAAGACACAAATAGTATTCACACACACACACAGAAGATTGCTCGAGAGTTCAGGGAGTCGACTTATACGCCTACCCCTCTCATGTGTACAAGCACCACTCACACAGCAGCCTTTGAGTGACAATATATGTATTTCGTTTCGTAATTCGACATTGTTGTATTAATCTATCAAACTTAATGTCTTACTCCGTGGTCCCACAGGGTCATGAGACAATAGAGCCTAAGGTCATGAGATGTGCTTAAGACTATAAGTCGAACAATGCAGAGTGTACGAGATCAAGACAGGTGTCAACAGTCGTTGTCTTGCTTGTGAGATTCGCTCTACGTGACTTGACTGGCGTGGGGCAGTCTCTTGATATTGTACTGCCGACCAGTCGAATTAGACCATATTTTCATCAAAGCGGTGTCCAGCTGCAAGCATATATATATACACACACACATCTTTGATGTGTTCCTTGTGCTCTTTCGACTCTCTTTATTATCATTAACGAAGATATTGCAACTTCACGCGACGTATGAAGTGTTGAACCTCCGACCACTTGCTTCGACTGAGCAGCAGAGTCAAGTCCCTCTACGAACAGTTGATTCCTGGACAAGTCCAGGGTGTCATGTGTATTACGGTTGGCGAACCAAGTATAGACCCTCAACAAACCTCCGGCTGTGGTGAGGGATATGAAGTAATGCGTCAGGCTGTGGCGTCCAGTCGGCTAGTCACTTTGTGTACGGTGTTCATTCCCAGCGTAAAATTTGTTTGATATGTGCATCATTTTGTTTTCCAATTCTGCCATTGGTGATTCACACGAGAGAAATTTATACTATTATTAGTTTATTTCCCAATAACTATGACCTGGCTCATTTCAAGAGATATGTTTTTCACTTTATCAAAAATCTGTAAATAATTTCCCTGTCTGTTTTTCCCCCTTTCTCAATTCTCTCTATATTCCAATTAGGGCCCGGCCTTGATATGGACTTTTGTCCGTGACTGGAGCCTTCAACATAAAAAAAACAACAACTGGCACACCACCCAGGCCCCCTCATCCCCTATTGACCCGCTCCTCTCTCCGAGACTCTTACAACTGCCTCCCCCACAACCCTATCCCTAAATAAATTAAAAGGCCATGTTGATACCACACACCCCTACCGCAGACCAACCTTTACCAATTCGTATACACACCTTACACCTTTGATAAAAAGTTCTCACTGCTTCTGTATTTTCCCTTCCCCCATACCGTATGTTCTTAAGACTTTTCGGAAGACATCTCTATCAACCCCTCCAAATACTTTCTCCTGATCCATAAATGCCACATACATATCCTGTTTTTCGAAGTATTTCTCACACTTATTCTTCAAAGCAAACACCTGATCCACACATCCTCTACCACTTCTGTAACCACACAGCTCCTCCCCATTCTGATGCTCTGTACATGCCTTCACCCTCTCAAATACTACTTTCCCATGCAACTTACACAGCACACTCAATAAGCTTACACCTCTGCAGTTTGAACTCACTTTTGTCCCCCTTGCCTTTATATCATGTTATTGTATATGCATTCCGCCAGTCCCCAAGTAGCTCACCAAGATCCGTACATGCACTGAAAAGTAAGCAATCAAAAACACAGTCACCCCTTTCTTTATTAAGTGAAATATTCAATTGCAAGATCATCCATTCCAGACTTATGGAACATATCATCTTTCGCAAGGCTTTCATCACCTTTTCTCTCCTTATCAAACCACTCTTCATAACTCTCTCACTTAACATACCGTCCCTACCCAAGCTACTTACATCTGCTATCCTTTCACCAAACACATTCAAAAGTCCATCAAAATATTCACTCCACCTTCTCACTTCATTACTACCTGTTACCACTTTCCCATTTGCCGCCTTCACCAATGTTCCCAGTTGTTTCTTGTTTTTCTCTCACGATTAACCTCCTTCCAAAACATTCTATTCTCCCTAAAGTTTACTTATACTTGCTCATCCCAACTCTCATTTGCCCTCTTATCAACCTCTGCATCTTCCTCTTGACTCCCTGTCGCTTTCTCTTATATATCTCTCATTCGTTCCCGCTCTTTCCCTGTAAATACCGCCCATATACCTTTTTTTTTCTGTAACCAGTGACTTCACTTCGTCATTCCACCACTCACTACCCTTTCTAACCTGCTCATCTCCTACCGTACGCATGCCATTTGCCAGCACTGCTTCCCTGAATACTTCCTATTTCTCACCCATTCCTTTAGCTTCGTTATTCTCACCTTTTGCCATTCTACACTCAAAATCTTAACACAAGTCTCTTTTACAAGGTATCTTACGTTAATCACTCTCTTCTCATTTATACCGTTTCATCTCTTCCGAAAACCTCTACAAATCTTCACCCTCGCCTCCACAAGGAAATGATCAGACATTCTACTAGCTGCCCTTCTCAGCACATTCACATCCAAAAGTCTCTCTTTTGTATGCCTATCAATTAGTACGCAATCCAATAATGTCCTCTGGCCATCTTTCCTACTCACCCACGTATACTTGTATATGCACCTTTTTTAAAACCAGGTATTCCTAATTACAGTCTTTTTTTCAGCATAAAACTCCACAAGGTATTCCTCATTTTCAATCCAATTACTGAATACCCCATGTGCACCAATTATACCCTCAACTACCACATTACTCACCTTTGCATTCACATCACCCATCACTATTACCCACTCTCTTGCATCAAATCTGCTGACACATGCACTCAGCTGCTTCCAAAAC
>JAYMFT010034568.1:0-15854 GCA_038088735.1 Panulirus argus
TCTATATATATATATATATATATATATATATATATATATATATATATATATATATATATATATCGTTGATGAGATGACGTTGAGTAGGGCTTTCGGTTGGCCGTACCGCCTCAGCCAACATAAATATAAGATAAATACGAATCATCTATAAGTACTGCTTTCATAACAATTTCATCATTACCTCCTGAACTGCCTATCCCTTGAGAAAAAATGCCAAGAGGAGCATCAACTGGAAATGCAAAGGGTGTACAACCCCTTCATAAAAGCATACGACTCTGTCAAAAGAGAGAGAGAAAAATCTCATCTACTCATGAATAAGAGTCCCGTAGGCTCATTGAGAGATGGCGTGTCTTAACTATGGACAAAGAACTCGTGCATTATCTAATGATAAAAAGAAGGGACATACGGAGTAGCGCTTACCATCTGTGGCTTTTGTAAGAAAAAAAAAATATCAATGACATGCGCCACCAGAATCCAACAGAATGGGAACGGGTAAGCTTAAGTAGCCCGCCACACCGCGTGAATAAGTCATGTCAAGCTGACCTTTAAGCTGTCGCTCTTTCGAACGATCTGTCTAGATTTTCAGGAATTGACAGGTAATGTAAATGAAACACTATTTAGTGAGATGTAAGTGGACAGACATTGTTTAAACTGGCAACATCGACTGTGGAAACAACCGTTTACCCATTGCCAATGGAGTTAGCAGTGCTTCAATCAGATCTGAGCAGTTGATTTGAAGCAGGTTAATGAATTTCTCTTCTGTATCATGCAACAACCGGTCAAATGTTTATGGGGCATACCTAGTACATCTCTCTCTCTCTCTCTCTCTCTCTCTCTCTCTCTCTCTCTCTACCGGAAAAGCTAGTCTCCAGGACAGTAAATAGTAGACCCTGGCTGGAATTAGTGAGCAACATATGGCTGGAATTAGTGAGCAACATATTACTTAAGCAATACAGGTTAATGCCCCGGGAGGACAGCAAAAGCATAGTCCTAGGTCTCCTTGCAAATGGATGACAACTAGAGCAACAGGCCTCCTCATTTGCAAGCTTGTGGCCTTGGTGCCATCGCAGGACAAACATTTACAACAACTAAAGCTTGGCAAACAGAATAATCAGGGTGTTCCTAGAGGGATTAACCTGTAAGGCAAGTGTAGTCCTTCGAGTCCACCAGCGGACGTTGGATCTGACCACGAAGGAAGCACTAGCGTGAAAGAGTGAGTTGGCGCCAAAAGAAAAAGAGAGAGAAAAAAAGAAAATGGCTGCAGATCTGATGCAGAAGATCGGGAAGAAGCCGACAAACTATATCGTAAATATATTTAGGTACATGTTCTTTGTGTGTTTGGGTGAGCCTGACAAAATGGGAAGAACAACTTTCTTTAGTCCTTCACGAATAAGTCTTCATCTTCCTCCATTCAAGCTATTATCTTATTCTTTGTGAAGCAGTGTGTTTCCTGAAAATATGTCCACTGTAGATATATATCTGTTAACCTTAGAATTCCCCGCATGGAGACACCTTGAAATATCGTCAATCATGATATTTGACAAGAGATAGATGTAATGGCTAAAATGTAATATTGCTGAAGTTTTCTGGATTACTTCTCTATCTGCTATATATGATTGGTTATTCAATAAGAAATCACACCCCCGGATCTTTCCTGATATCATTTATTCATAAATGAATATATATGAGAGATGAAACAATTGGAAATTAACCATACCGAACTTATATATCACTTTTCAAAAGAAGGAACAGAGGAAAGGGCTAAAAGAGGATCTTTCTCATTCCAAGGCTCAGTCATCTGTTCTGGATGGTAACTCACTCACGAGGGAAATAACGAACAAGTATGACAGAGGTCGCGTTAAGACCAGAGGACAAAGCCCAAGAGAAGAAAAATCATCACTTGACTCCTTCCTCTGTTCCTTTTGCTGGAAACTAATAACACGGGTTGGGTGGATTTCCGGCCTCATCTCCTGCCTCTGTTAGTTGCCACCTACACTGTGTACTCAGAAGATATGTGGGTAGTTCTCTCTTTCTCTAATATATATATATATATATATATATATATATATATATATATAAAACAACAATAGTAATAAAGATAATAATAAAAATAAATTGAAATGTGGAATACGCACTCTGTGTTTGTAGTTATTTAGCTGCTAGCTACTCGGCTTTAGTGCTGTCCCTCGCGAATTTTACTATTCCCGGTGTTACAAAGGATTAACATAATCTGTTTTTTTATTTCCTCTGGGACGGTACCTCTGGAAAGGTATCGCTGTAACACTGAATATAGTTGTATACGTGATCTTTAGACTAACACTTTAGGATCTCGATTACCAAACACCTGTTCTTCATAGGCTTTAAGTCAAATGACTGTCTGGTGTCTTTACTAAGCTCTGAGTCAATGACCATCTAGGAGCTTCGCTAACCCCCTGAACAATAAGATACGACCCTTGAATACGTCGCGACGACATTTGGATACAATCGCGTGAACCTTCTGATCTAATTCTTTAATCATTATCTTTCCAAAGGTCATGCCTTCCAACCCAAGGGTCGTCACTGGTACTAAATGTGATAATTAATCCAATTGGCGTGTTTTAGGTAAGACCGTTGTCGTCCAGCTGAAAAGGAGAAAAGTTTATGAAGCGGTGTGAGAGTATTCCCCTGTTGACACACTAGCCATGTTTAGTGGAGCAAAAGTGGTCTACGTTGGTGGTACAGGGATTTGGTTACCCTCGATAGGTAGATTATTCTCGGTCAGAGACGATAAGGTATTATTAGAGATACGAAATAACTTCTCTTCATAACGTGTCACTACCTCAAGGTTTGAATAAAAGAATTAATGTTATAGCTACAATATGCTGGTGGAGGAGTTGAGCATCCTCCATAAATTGGTTGGTATCACCTTCGCGCCGACAGCTTTTCCTGCCTTGTATGTTTCTTCCTGTTCATTTGCACTTCTTGGGAAGAGAACAGTACATTCATGGAGACCCCATCTAGTATCCTCCCATTCTTATCCCAAAGGCATTTAAAATACATTTCACGGTTAATTGCGTTTAATTCCTCTTCGCTTGGCTTGTTCCACATGTTCACCATCATGCTGCTAAAGCAGTGCTTCCCTTCGTCCCTTATTATAGATATCTATCCTGTGAGTGGTTACTATTTGTGTGTTACGAGGAGAAAGAGCTTTTACACTTGTGTTGACCCGTCCCTTAACTCTACATATATGCAACATTACTCTTACGTGTGTGTGTGTGAAAACATCAAAGGTATTACATTCTTCCCTTCTGCCCTGAGACCAGTGATAAATTCGGAGCAGCGAGTAACACATAGTTCATTCACTCTTGATTTAGTGATATAATAAATGTAGTTTATTAGAGCAATCCTTCGGGGGAAACTTCTCCAGAATGTCTCATATCCCCTCTGGAACACAAACGCCGCCATCTGTTACGTTAAATCGCCGAGCAGCGAGTGGACATCTGACACCACTGTTCCGGCTTCCAGTGGATTTATCCACGAAGACGATAATACAAAAATCTGAATTGCAATACCGCTGCAGGATGCTGCCTCTTGCAAAATCTCCACGTGAGTACTCGTTTCTAAATACTCTTTCTCCCTCCCTGTCGACCTACTCTCTCTCTCTCTCTCTCACTTGTTGAAATAGAAGCTTCCCACCGAAACGAAATCAAAAGCAAATTTTCACTTGATAAGAGTGAAACAACATTTTACTTCGTGATGTGACAAATATTATGAAATAAAGGAGCAGCGAAAATAATAATGGAAATCATTTGTGCCAGTCAACGTAATACTGTCCTGAAACTAAGTGAATCGAAATAAGAAACATTTACTGTTTCTGGACCAGACAACCTCTGGTTATTTTTGAAATACTATGGAATATACAATCTGCCATCGAACATGTTTTTCGTTTTCATGTAACACTATATTTCCGAGCATAAATTAAACTCTTAATCAATGTGGCAAACAGGTAATTCCTTATTTTTTTCTTGAATTGGTGATATAAGAATTAAAAGCAGAAATGACATTTTTTCAATACATATTTCTTGACCAGGGAGCACAGCTAAATTAACCTAGCTAAGAGAAAAATCAGGCACAAATGTATGGTCAGTGTACAGGATGAAACATAGTTTTATTATAAACAAAGCACAGAGTTATGGAAGTAAGAATATATATATATATATATATATATATAGTTTACGTTAAAATAGTCAAACTGTTGAGGCTCAAATCCAGATAAACCTACAAGACACCAGATTAATAGAGATACGAATGCTTAACAAGGTAAACAACGCCGGTTATAGATAGTCTGGTCGCTTGATTATTCTGCCCAGTGTATAAAGGAAAACGGTGTATCGTGCAATAATGCCAATCAAATATACAGCCGTAAGAAAAATTGTAAACTGGACGTGGCCTTTCCGCACACAGTTCTCGTTGCGCTCATCTCTCGAGTTAATCAGAGTCAGAAATGTGCAATGTTCCAGTATCAGGCACCTCGATTTGTAATCAGAAAAATCCCAACAAGACACAGGAAGCGAAAATGAGCGCACTCATATCTACTGTGCTTCGATGCCATTAATCTCAAAACTCATATTTCTCTTTTCTTTCACAATAACTGCTGAAAAAATTGGGAAAAATAAAATGAAAGTTCGTCGGGGGTTTTGCGCAAATTTCTTTTCATACTTACACATGGGGACGAACACAGGAAAATTAACTCAGAACTATTACCATTATCATAAGAGCTAGTAACGATCACGCTGATGCATATCCTTAAAACACAGAGTCTGACCAAAGTCTTATGATCTCACGTTTTTTCGTAATCTTAATTCCTTTTGTGAGGTAAGCAGTCAACGAGGGACTCCTCATGTCAAATTACCCCCCCTCCCTCAAAATAAAAGTCCAAAAATCATCTTAGTTCCTGAAGCTTCAGTTGAAAACCTTGAGTGGCCAAAGTGAAACGACAGTGTTGGATGATAATGGTCTCTTATCGATGATGTTAGTTGGCGTAAGCCACATCTTGAACTTCCTTTACAGTCATACATCTTTTAAACTTCTCTGCGCTGCCCACATTCGAAATTTCTCCATTCACTTTATTCCCTTCATCCACTACTTTTCGGTCATAAAACAACTGATTATCTCTTTTCTTGCAAGTTTCGCGCTTAATTCTATGCCTATGGTTATTCTATCTCTGAATCTTTCGTAAAATTATTCACTGCCTACGTCATCATACTCATTCAAAACCTTTAAAGGTTGTGATCAGGTCACCCATTACTCTTCCTTCCACTGTGAGCAAATACTTCTAAACTTTCCCTTGAACTTAGATTTCTTAATTATTTTTTGCCTTGCTGTTTGTGTGTTACGGGGGCAGAGTTTTTACCTCGTGTTGCCTCATCTCCTAACCTAGTATGTACGTAAAATGTCTTTACTCCAGCCTGAGTGTGTGTGTGTGTATGTGTGTGCGTACATGTATGTGTGTGTTTGTGTGTGTGTGTGTGTGATCAATATTAGCGTGTTACGCTGAGAAAGTCTTTCACTCGTGTTGCCCCATTTCGATCTTGTATGTATGTAACAAGTCTTTAAACCAATGTACGTATGCGCACACACACACACACCCTAGCCTATGCCAGGTGTGTGTGTGTGTGTGTGTGTGTGTGTGATGAAACATTTTTAATTATCTAGCTGACCACGAGAGGGAGATCTCTATTGCGATGGCCTGCCATATACTGTAACTCCTACCGTATAACTTTTCAAAACACTTTTAACTTTTTGCTTTCATTGTTTCTACTCTTAACTTCTCCCATTCATTCACCAGTCTATCATCTCTGAATTTCTCTTTATCTTCTAAATTTGTTTCTTGCTCAGGTTCTTGGTGTGAAGGCTAGATTCAACCTCACATTAAGAGGCAAATCAACACATTCCTTGAAAAATCGATAAAGTTTTTGAAGGATGTTATCATGTCTTCTTTCTCCCCTCATATAACAATAAGAGTTCAAATGGTGTCATTCTTTTCCTTACAGCTTATACCCTTTATTTCTGGTACAGTATTTACTGGCCTCCTTTTGACCTTCTCCAGCAGATCCGTACGCTTCTTCAGAGTGATTACGCTGGCCATACATTGCTCTAAATTTGAGTCTGGTATATGCTGTAGCTAGCTATCTGGCCATCTTGTCTGTATACTGGAAGGTAATCTTTTTATCAGCGAATAGACTATCCACCTCCTTGACAGCTCTCTTACGGTGTTGCTCCCTTGACAGCCTGATCGCTCTGTCAGCACGCAAGTCCATTCCACACATCAACTCCTGTGATTTGTGTCCCGTTAGATGGTGCTGGTAAGCAGATCTCCGCTTGTAACCCATTTTCACTATATTGTATCTGATGTGGTTGAACTACGTCAGTCATGCATCTGACCTTGTTTAACTCTCTTCGTAGTTTAATCGTAAACCATTCCTCATTTTTCTCATGATTTTAGCATTATCCTCAAACATTTTCAGGAGTGACTGAAGTCTTTTACACAGAGGTATGCAAATAGAAAGACCACTGGGTCCTTTTGAGGCTGTTTGGTGATAGTGGAAGAGATCAGAAACTCACAGAATAATTCAAAAAGAATAACCAGCAAATAGTTATTCACAGTTTTCATAGGTCAATAATAACACTGGTCCCAAGAATGAACCCTGTGGGACACAACTTGTATTTTCAAAACAATCAGAAACTACAGCGTTCACATGTCTCCTTTCAACATTTATTCTATTTAACGAAAATCAATATATCCTTTTAAACGAGTATCAAGAGTTCACAGAAAATATCTGTGAAGAGATGAACTGTTAGACGAAATAAAGGGAAATCCAACAGCTCTGTTTAATTAAAGCCATTTATCTATTTTTAGCAGACAACGGTTTCCATTATTCTGGCGAACAGTTCAAACTGGCGGACAGTATCAAGTTGCGCTTTAATTGGATGGATAGGATGCTTGCGTTAGTTTGAAAAAGGTCACTTTGCTGACGTAATTTAATATAGCCTGACACAGCCTAAGTGTAAGCTAACCTAACATTTAGGAAGCCTTACACTTTGTTAAAACACAGGAATAGAAAACAAAACAAAACAAAACAAAACAAAAAACAGGTATATCTCACCCACTGGAAAATGTTCTTGACCACTCGATTCTAGTACTGAGGACATAATGGTGGAACACAGGCCTTAGGAGTCTAGCCTCAGGAGTCTCTTCACAAAGCTGCTGCTTTCTAAGTTCCTCTGGAACAATGAAGACAGAAGGAAGTCCTCGTTGATTTACTATGACTTGTGCTTATTTCAACTTAACTCTCATATCGGCTATGCCTCTGTTCGGCATATCTGTCCATATCTTACATCGGCCCGTCCTCTGGGAAGCTGTGACTCAGATCATCCCCAGATTATTTGCATACTGAGCTTATCAGGACCAAGAGGACAGGATGACAAATGTCTCGTCTGGCAGATTCTTTACACGTGTTTACACACACTTTCTGTGCAGTGTTTGTCAAGATAGATATCACAGTGTCTGTCACAGAACCATAAGTTCGTCTCTCTCCTCACCACCGTCCCTCAGGGAATAGAATTGAGTAAAAAGTTGACAAATGGCGAGAATGTTATCAAAGGTCAACCAGGCGCAGGTACACCTGAATGACACTTAACGATCTGAAGGGACGTGATGAGTTTCCGTATGGAAAAGGCATAGCACATGAAGTAATTAGGAAAGGATAAGAAGCGAGTATATGAACGATGATAAGAGTTGATAGGGGAGTTTGACAAAGGCGTCTTGGGGGAAGACACAATACGCAATAAAGTACACGGGAAATGCACGGCTTGTCTCGTCTAGCGTACATATCTGTGCCAGGAACGCAACAAAAGCTTCTTTGTCGCAGTATTAATTCGAATAACACAACAGAGCGGGTTCTGGATGGTTTCTCAGAAGCAGTCGAAATCAGTTATTTATTTTCGTTTTTTTCTTTTTAATATAAACGATGAAATGATAGGAAAGGTACCATGACAGGATTTTTCCTACGACCCACACTCATTCTGTGTTGGCATCTGTAATTATGTTAATATAGGCAATCATTTGAGTCTGAAAGAAAGAAAAAATCTACATCGTCAAATCTTGGTACTATATTCGTCGTTCGCTGGGACTCGAACCCACGTTCACCTTCGATTGTACCCACTGGGATTTGTATTTCAGAACGCACATGGTTGATCTATGCTTGGCCTCTTGGTTTGTCTTGACAGTTAGGCAAGGAGTTAACCAACATCGTAGGGCGAGGTGGATCAAAGCTAACGTGTCTGCACTGTGAATACTGACTCAACCAGCGCGGCAAGTACGTAGTTCTTCCTGAGGGAGAAATAACGAATCTTGTTTGCTGGTATCTGTGTCAAGGGCGATGCGCTGGTGCGAAGAGCAACAGCTTAAAGTCTTTCACTGATTCTACAGATGCAAATTCAGCGCCGTTATCTTTTCTCTCTCTTTCTTCGTCCTAGCTTCTCCAGACCTCTCTCTCAGAAGATTTTCATAATACATTTAAGGAATATTTGTTTCTGTGGTTATTCCTCAAAAAGATATGGCACCATCTAGCCGAAACTTCCTCAGTTTTGCCAGTAAGATTCGAACCACGACTGAGACAGGTTCAGATTTTTTGAGAATTCTCTCATAATAGAGTAATGATACTGTGGTAAGTGAATTTCCATTAGCAGGCTCACTTGCATGTTGGAAATAATATATTCTAAATAAAAACGCACACGCTTTGTCGTGGAAAATAATAGGAACATCAAAGTAAGGGAGACAAAAAGTGGTTTAACATTATCACTCGGATTGTCGGAAGGGTGTAGGAGCGTGGCACGTTGCAATAAAGGGAGGCACTAAAGCTTTCTTTTGCACTTTCTGAAATCACGATCCGCACCTGAGCCTAAATGATACCAGTCTGACATCCTTGAGCAGCGCTACGTAAGAACCCCCTTTCTATTGGAATCACCACACGACCTACTGCATACTTGAAACTATTATTCATGAGAAGGGCGTAAATTTGCACACGCTATATCTTTCCTTTTTTTTGCAGAAAAAAGATATATCTTGTGTCAAAATCAGCAAACACAAATGTACTATATCTCTCTACACTTTTAACTTTGAATTACTACAAATCTGTTGCAAAGGCTGAAAAAAAAAGAGATTAGAAGAACAGTTGAGTGATGAGTAAAGCTTAGGGCCAGAACACAGGCATGGAAGCGTCACTTGTGTTTGTTTGTCTGAATGGGTTTTAGGACTGGGCTTCTGTACATCCTTGTTGCTCCCAGCACCCAGATCGAGACTGTCTCTCATTTTTCCTGCTGTACCTTGGGGATGACAGGAGACAGGATCCGAAGCAAAAAGTAGTTTAGGACCATCTAACTGTTAAACCAGTCAAGTTTTCGATTCTGGATGAGCTGAAACACGTAAGTAAAGTGCTCAAAGCTGAGGTAATTACGTTGGTTGCTTAACCATTACAATTTAAGGCAAATTGATTTCGACATTACTAATAGATAGAAAAATAATTTTCTTATAGATATAAAAATTACCTTAAATTAGATGCATCAAAACTACAAGGCAAATTAAGAACGAGCGACCATTGCGTTATCTTCGATGAAACCGCATAACTTTCAGCTGACAAAAAAGACTATATGCAGAGTCATTGAGGACCTTCATTGACCATGAGCCTGGTATATATATCACAGGACGTCGAATGCGCTTGTCATCCACACAGACAAGTATGTCCACTTACCACGGTGGCAAGGTGCTGAATTGAAACTTAGAGAACTGAACAACAGAGAGGAAAGCCTTTGAAGCGGTCCACATAATCATAGGAGTTGTGACTAATTAACGTGATGACTTCGAATGTTGAGTTATAGCATTTTGAACATGGTGATGACAGAATGTAGGGAGAACGGGGCCAGGAACTGGACGAGCCAACCGGCCGGGCGGAACACAATGCGACATCCATCAAGATGAGGAATTTCCTTTGTATATTAGTTTCTCTGAACAAGGCTTCTGCTATAACTAGATTGCTAGAGCAATGATTCCTCACGTTCTCCCGTGCAGATTTCTTACCTGTGTGTTTGTTCGTGAACACGAAGGCTATTACATTAATCTGAAGCAGCAAACAACACATAGTTAACTCACTCTTGATTTAGTGATATAATAAATGTAGTGTATTAGATTGAACCTTTGGGGAACTTCAGAATATCTCATATCCTCTCCACAAAACAAATGCCGCCATCTGTACGTTGCCCTCAAGGACGCTGTAACAACGGAATACAAAGGACCGCAAACAGCGAGAGACCACTGGGTCATTTCGAGGCTATTTTTGATCTTGGAAGATGCAGGAAAAATAGAGATTAGCATGACTAGAAATGACAAGCAAACAGATGACTCAAGATGCAAAACTAATAAAGAACAAATAATGCCAGTCGTGGACTTAGAACGAAGCTAATGACAAGTGAATTCTCAAACGGTTTCGATTTTCTTAAAATCCCTGTTGAAGAAAAAGCAGTGCTTCATTAGAAGTAATACGTTTTCTCATGAGTTTGTGTTTATTACTTAAAAAAGAAATCATTCAAATCTAGCTTTAAGTAGCTGCTTAGATTGAGAATATCAAGGCCTCTGATAATGTTGAATACTTGCATAAAATCGCCTGTTAACCTTTGCTTTTTCTAATCTTAAATCTGTCACTCGGATCTCTGAGCGATAATCATCTGTGTGGCTTGGTGCTGTAGTCTTTCAACGTCTTTTTTCAAATAGGTTGAATTCATATGCCATTGCTAATTGGCCTGGGGACTTGCTCTTTCTTTTACTGCATCTATGCACTGCTTATACTTGACCCTAGGTCTTGAGAGATTATCAAACTTAAGTCTTTTTCTTCATTTACCTTCTGTAATTCAAATGAATTCATACTGTCGCTTACCTTCTCGTTTTTATCACCGATGCGTGCGTACAACTCAGCACTTATCGACATTAAACTTTCAAACCCACATGGGAGCACGCTTCATCCGTTTGTCTGCGTCAGCATGTTGCTGTGGATATTCAGTTTCTATAAGTGTGTTACTTCCCAGTGTATTGTCTTTGGCGAATTTGGAAATCTTACATCGCATCTCCCAAATCACCACTCTTCCGTAGAACTCGATGGGTATATTCAGCGTCCTTATACATCCATAATTTTTGCATTCACTCTTGTTTCCTTTGCATTTCTATAACGGCACTATACAGGCGTTCTGCCAGTCCTTAGACACCTCACCTTAGGGCCATATGGGACTAATGTTCTGGGGAGTTAAGTGAGAGTGTGGAAGGAGAGGTCAGTGTCCGTAAGGGTAAAGATGGGCAGGTTTGATGGAGCTGTAGTCCCCACAGTTTTGTATGGTTGTGAGTCTTGGGACTGAATAAAAAAAGTCTACTCGAGAATGCTATACAATGTAAGACAGTTTGATTGAGAGAGCTGACAAAAGGGTGCTGAAATGATTTTGCAAGAGAAACTTTGTCGAATTCACAATTCTCTTAAGGAGGTAGTCTGTCGACTCTCAAATCTCTCCGACACGGTTAATCTTCGTACTGTGACCTTCCCTCATTGTGTTCCATCCTCAGAACTTTGCATTACTCGGGATGATTTCATCCATGTATCTATCCAACATTGGAGTTCATTCCTCATCACTCTCTACTTCCCTTTAGACCTTGGCACCATCTGCAATCACATTCAAGTACGGGTCCAGTGCTTTAGACAAGACATTTACATAAATCAAGAGGAGCAATGGTCCCAGGTTTGAGTCCTGCCGCAACTACTGTTAACTCCAAATCAAAGTAGTATGAAGAATGAGGCAATTCATTTGTCCATCGAAGGTGTATGCTCTTTATACTAGCGTAAAGATCATGTTTCTTCACCAGTCTCCAGTATGAGAGTCTCAGATGCAGTAGAGCTACACACAATCCACCCGTCCTTCTCTCTCGTCTCACTCTCAAGGAAAAGTGTAGGTCTTGTTTAGTATATTCCCTTCCCTTGAATCCCTGTTTCCCCCAGCTTAAGTAGTTTCTGCTTTGTGTGTGTGTGTGTGTGTTGTGTGTGTGTGTGTGTGTGTGTGTGTGTGTGTGTGTGCGTGTGTGTATGTGTGTGTGCGTGTGTGTGTGCGTGTGTGTGTGTGTGTGTGTTTGTGTGTGTGAAGAGATATGATACTTGTAGAGCCTCATCTCAAACTGTTTTGCTTATCACATTTCTCCAGTATTATCAACACTTTTTCCATTAAATGTTTCTTCACTTAACCCCTTCCTTTCATTTACATCTTACTTCTCACTGACACTCTTAATATCTTTCACATACACTTATCTTGCTTAGGTTCTTGGTGTTCAGTCTTGAGGCTCGATTTATTCCTACAGCAGTAAGAAGAAATCGAATTTAGAATCATATTTCCTTTCCTCCATCCTCCAGCACGGGCAAATCAATTGGTTCTATACTTTCCTTGCAACTCGTCTCCCATCTCTTAGGTACAATTTTTGATGCCTTTCTTTGCAGTAACTCCAGCAGATTTTGATGTTTTTTTCAAATAGTGTGACTAAAATGGTGATGCATACTGTAATATGGTTTGGATAAATGGTATACACACTTTCCTCTGGGTCTTGAAGGCAGGCATTATATAAACCAATAGATAATTCACATCCTTGACAAATCTCTTGAAGTGGTGTTTACGGTGATTAGCCGAGTGCTTCGTCAAACCCGCAAGGCCCCTAGTCTCATACAAACTCCTGTAATATGTCTAATGGAAGACGATATTCGTACATAGGACTCCTCTGACTACGAGACTTCAGTTTTAGCATTTGGTCAGACGAATTTCATCGGCCACGTACCTGACCTTATTTAAAATGTTTGGTAATTTCTCGTCATCCTGGACATTCCTCCTTTCTCTTTTGAATGTAGCATTTTCCGTAAACATGTTTGGGATCTGATTCAAGACTTTCTGGCAAATCATTGTCATACATAATATACAGGTATTGGCCTCCAAGACTGAATCCCGTGAAATACCACTGGTTGTTTGGAACCAGTTACAGAAGGCATATCTGACAAAGCTCTTCGCCACGTACACCCCACACACCGTGTCTCGAAATCGCCCTTTTCACGAGTATCAAGCGTTCAAAGAAAATATCTGTGGTTAGATGAACTGCTAAGAGGATACAGAGAGTTCCAATAGTTCAGCCTAATCAAAACGATCAGTTAACATGCCTCGTTAGCTTAAACCAGTGTACAATACTCAGCGGTTTACCACTGCAACAGAACTAAGGGGCTAACAAGATCAACTTACACTGTAAATAGGCTGGATAGGACCCTGGCTTTAGTTTCATCGCGGCCGCTTACCGCCATGTCAAAACGACGTCAGAAAGGTATTACTGTCTTCGGCAAAGGCTCTCGGAACCCCCTGACCTTTTTCAGTGACAGCAAACAGTGTATAGCCTTGAGCTGTGGAGATCTCCCACAAGATGCTTCCTCCCGAGCTTTTCTTTCCTCTGCAGCAGAAAAGACGGAGGCAAAGTTCTCACTGGTACATGACTCATCTAATCACAAACTGTCTCCGTAAACCGAGCGATTCAGAAGCAAAAAGTCGAGTCAAGTAGGATATATGTTATGGTTCTATACAGGATGGTGTGACGAGACATCCTTATCCATCTGGCGTATCATTTACATCTAATTGCACCGACTCACTATATAAAGATGGTAAAAGATAAAATAAGATTCATGGCAAATGTTAAGAAACATTTGTTCATCTCTCTCCTCATCGTTCTTGAGGCACTCTGGGAAAAGAAGTTAATAAATGGCAAGGATATTAAAGATCAGACCAACGCAGGTACGGAAGGGATGTATTAATTGAACTCTCGTACGAAAAGACATAGACATGAAGCACTCAGGGAAGGACAAGAAGTCAATATCCGAACAATAATAAACAACAGCTGGTTAAGAGGTCTAACAAAGGAGTCTTGGGGGCAACACAGTGTCCTAGTAAAGTCCACGGGAAATGCACGGTTTGTCTCGTCTGGCGTACGTAACAAAAGCTTCTTTGTGAAAGTATTAACTCAGATAACATAATAGAGAAGTGGTTCTCGGGTTGCCTACAGAAAGAAAGTCGATAATAGATTTCTCTTGAGATTATTTTTCAGAAAATAATAATCTACTCAGTTGCTGGTGCAATGTCGATGACAAAAAAGTGCTAACACGTCAGAAAAATTTCTTTCAGCCCATCGGAGGTGCCTAGTATTTGTATAACAATGTGATAGATAATGTCTAATTGAATACGAGGGTAGAATATCTGAAGACATTATTGTATATAAATTTTACATTTATGAAGAGAAGGGACTCGAACTCATGTTCACCAGTGATCTATACCCACTTGGGTTTGAATTTCGGGACGCACATGACTGACTTATACTTGGCCTTGGTTTGTCTTGACAATTAGGCAAGGAGTTCAGCTACAACACAAAGCGAGGTGGACCCCGACTGAATTGACATGATTACACAGTAAATGCTAACGCATGGCAATTATTCCTTCTTGAGGTCGAAATATCTAGTCTTGTTCACAAGCATCAGTGTCAGGACAGGGTCGTTTGTATTTAGAATAAAATCTGATAACCAAACTGAAAGTCTGTCTCCAATCCACATATTGAAAAACTAACAATGATTAAAAGAAGAAAATGTCAATATTTTTCATAACTCATTCAGTTAATATAATGATGTGGGATATACAGTCTCGTCAGAAGAGTGGCTCGCTTGCAGAAAATAATTCCTAAACAGGAAAAGGAGAGATATTGTACAAAACAGTAGAAGCATTAATGTCTGGGAGATAGAAAGAAGAAGAATGAAAGAATCAGTTTCTTTGTCGGGTCGTAGAGGGGTAGCACACTGAATTAAGAGACATTTAGACTTTCTTTTTGCTCCTTCTGCTTTTTCGAGATGCATCTGAACCTGAATGACGCCAGCCTGACATCCTCAAGAAACCCCATCATGCATCTAATCCTGAGTGACATCAGCCTAACATCCTGATTGACATCAGCCTCACATTGTCAAGCAGCACAAGATAAGCATCAGATCTTGAATGACACCAACCTGACATCCTCAAACAACACCAGCTGTGCATATGACCCTGAATGACACCATTGTGACATCCTGAATGACGCCAGCCTTATATCCTCAAACAACACCAGTTGTGAGCTCCCTCATAGTGAAGTTACTCTGCTTCTTCTGTGGCCGCTCGTTGACTGCCTGCCGTTTTCTCTTATACATCTCCCAATCATCTGCACTCCTTCCCCGTAGGTACCGCCCATACACCTCTCTTTTCTGTTTCTCTAGACACTTTATCTCGTATCCCACCGCTCACTAAACTTTCTAACTTGCTCACCTCTCACATACCATAAATCTCTCGCTCATGCCAGCACTGCTTCCCTAAATGCCTTCTATTCTTCACTCATTTCCCAAGCTTCGTTAATTCTACACTCAATCTTTCCTGGAATTTCTTCACGCGAGCCTATTTTCCAAGATCACTTACTTTCACCACTCTCTTCTCACTCATAACGTTTCACTATTTCCGAAAACCTCTGCAAATTTATACCCTCGCATCCACGAGGAAATGATCATACATTCCACCAGCTGCCCTTCTCAGCATATTCACATCCAAAAGTCTTTCTTGTACACGCCTATCACTTAGTACGTGATCCAATAATGCCCGCTGACCATCTTTCCTACTCACACAGACACAGACACACACACACACACACACACATATATATATATATATATATATATATATATATATATATATAT
>JAYMFT010034579.1:0-15853 GCA_038088735.1 Panulirus argus
CTTACCCTTACATTACTTACTCGATCAAACCATCTCACACCACATATTGTCCTTAAATATTTCATTTCCAACACATCCACCCTCCGTACAACTCTATCTATAGCCCATGCCTCGCAACTATATTGATATCGTTGGAACTACTATTCCTTCAAACATACCCATATTTGCTGTCCGAGATAATGTTCTTTCTTTCCACACATTCTTCATCGCTCCAAGAACCTTCGCCCCTTCCCCCACCCTATGACTCACTTCTGCTTCTATGGTTCCATTTGCTGCCAAGTCAACTCCCAGATATCTAAAACACTTCACTTCCTCCAATTTTTCTCCATTCAAGCTCACATCCCAGCTAACTTTTCCCTCAACCCTGCTGAACCTAGTAACCTTGCTCTTATTCATATTTACGCTTAACTTTCTCCTTTCACACACTTTTCCAAACTCAATCACCAACTTCTGCCGTTTCTCACTTGAATCAGCCACCAGTGCTGTATCATCGGCAAACAACAATTGACTCGCTATCCAGGCCCTGTCATCCCCAACGGACTGCATACTCACCCCTCTCTCCAAAAACTCTTGCATTTACCTCCCTAACCACCCCATTCATAAACAAATTAAACAACCATGGGGGTCATCACACACCCTTGCTGCAGACCAACCTTCACTGGAAACCAACCACTCTCCTCTTTTCCTACTTTTGTATACATGCCTTACACCCTTGATAAAAACCAGGATGGGATATCTCAAGTCAATCAGACAAGTGATCAGACATACTACCAGCTGCTCCTCTCAGCACATTTACATCCAAAAGTCTCTCATTTACATGCCTATTAATTAATACGTAATCTAAAAATGCCCGTTGACCATCTCTCCTACTCACATACGTATACTTGTGAATATGTCTTTCTAAACCAGGTATTCCCAATCACTAGTCATTTTTCAGTACACAAATCCACAAGCTCCTCACTGAAATACCCCATGTGCACCAATTATATCATCAGTTGCCACATTACTCACCTTCGTATTAAAATCACCCATCACCATTAGATAATGTTATGTCAGAATCACCTACAGTGATCAAATTGCTCTCATTAATTTCTGTTATCCACTTTCAATCTTATGTCCGCCTGTGGTGTATGTGTTGAGGGGCTATAGACTAATCCTACTGTTATTTTCTTTTGAAACTTTTCTTTGATATCTACAAAAATGAAATTGATACTATCAACAGTAAAAGCATTTTTCAGTACACCCAGAGATGGTGTATTTGGCAAGGAAATCTCTATTTCTTATATGTAGCCATGATTCCAAAATACCAATTTTATCATAAATTTTTTCCAGTACAATTGTCTCTAACTCCAATTATATTTTTTTTTACTTGTACTTCTTGCTTTAACATAAGACGAATATTCTAATACATGATAGACTTTTTCTCTTTGGTATGCATATGTGCAGCAGAGGAAAGCCCACCTTCCTGAACAAAGTCTGTAACATCGACTTGAGCTATCCCATCCTGGTTACTACCAGCCTTGTTCCCTGCTTTTACCTGGGAATTGTTAACATGCTGCTGTATTCTGCCTTTACCCCGACCTGCCTTGCGCCCAGATTCCAAGTTATGGAATGTATAGGCTGGATGTGTTAATAAATCGCGTTTATGGTTTTCCAAATTAAAAACTGCAATCCTGGACAATACCATATTGAGTTCATATGGGGTTAGGCTGAGCACCATGTTTCCCTGGTACATACATGTTCTCAGGTAGTGGTGGATAAGGCAAGGAACCTTGTTCTTCTTAAGATTTGTCCTTATACTTTCATGCAATTTTTTTTTATTACCTTTCCAAAAGAGGTCTTGGAAAATAGATGAAAGCTGAGATGTTCTTTTATTTTTCTTGTGAGTTATGAAAAAATAACATTTGAATAATCCATAGAAATTCATATTCTTTGTGGGTGTATAGTCAATGCTAATTTTACCCATTCAGGTGGAGCAGACCCTGAAGACTATGCCGCGGGAGGGCAACCTTCACCGGGACCACATCAACCCAGTGTCACTGCTTCACCGGTCCACCCACACCCAGATTGAGGATGACACCCCTGCTGATGATCCCCCGGGAGACCTTATTGACCAGGTACACCTTTAAACCTTATCACAAACAACTCGTTGGTTTATTCGACAGCATACACCTAGTACTCATCCACTGCCATTTGATTATCTTATGTTTCACATCTTGCACAGAACCATAGCCGTTTGATTATCCCATTTCTCTCTTGTGTCACATATCCTAAGCCACCTCATTATCCACATCACATATCTTGCACTCACCCACAACCATTTGATCATCTAAGGCCACACATGTTACACACAACCATAGCCATTTGATTGTCTCACATTGCACCCTTTGTACTCTACATAACCATTTAATTATCCACATCACATATCTTGCACTCATCCAGAACTATTAAATTTTTTCATGGGATGCACCGTATATTTGAACAGATCCCCTTAATAACCTTCAGTCACATACCTTGCACTTGGCCACAACCATTTGAGTATCTCCCCTCACACACTTTGATTTGATGATCATTCCTTTTTACAAATTTTAGTGTTTCATGTGTATGAGCGTCAGCATCTGGCAAGCACTGGAAGTGTCACACAAGATATTACATTTCTGTAGTTGCCTCTTGTGAGACATAAACCTGCCTCATGTTGCAGCCAAAATATCAGTGACTAGGTCTTGTGACAATGAATTTTGTTCAGACATAAACATTTAAGGATATTTCAGTAATTATTTAGTGTTCTGCACGAAAGAAGTATCTTTTAACACAGAATGTTGTCCGACAGTCCTTCCTGACGGAACATAATAACAGTGATCCGCTGACGACGACAGAGCGGCCACCATCCCGGAGTCCTGTAGGACCTTCTGGCTTGGTGTTCCCTTCCGTCCAGAAGAAACCAGTCACCATCAACAACACCTTCATCATGAGTGGCCTCAATGATCAGAACTTAAAGGTTAGTGCTCGTTGACTGTGACCAAACCCAATTCTTGGATGTGACTGTGCTGAGAGGGGCAGCTGGTGGGATGTTGGATCATTACCTGGTGAAGATTTGTAAAAGTTTTCAGAAAAGTGGAAATGATGTGGGGTGAGAAGAGAGAGATGAAAGTGAACTTGGAAAAGAGACTTGTGTAAAGAAATATCAGGAGAGATTGAGCATAGAATGGCAAAAGCAAGATTAGGGGAGTGGGTGAGGAAAGGGAGGTATATAGGGAAGTAGTGCTGGCATGTGGAAGGTGAGAAAGGGTAGCAAGTGTTGGAATGACAAAGTAAAGTTGCTAGTGAAAGAGAAAAGAGAGGTGTGTTAGTTGTACTTGAAGGAGGGCAATGACTGGGAGAGGTACATATAAGAGAAAGCAGCAGGGGGTCAAGAGGATGGTGCAGGGACTAGAAAAGAGGTTAAATGAGAGTTGGGGGTGAGTGGGTATCAGCATACTCCAGGGAGAAGAATAAGATGTTTTGGAAGGAGGTTAATAGTTTGAGAAAAACAAGAGAACAATTGGTAACATCAGTGAGGAGGACAAATGGTGAAGTAACAGATAGTGATGAGGTAAAGAGGATATGGAGCTAGTACTTTGAAAGATTTTTAATGTGTTTTGCAATGGATGACAGATGTAGGGTGTTTGTGACAAGGAGGTGTACTAAGTGAATGGGTTATGGCAAATGATTTGGTTAAAGGAGAAGTGGTGGTGAAAGCCTTGCATAAGATGAAATGTGGCAAGGTAATGGGGTGGATGGTACTGCCGTTGAATTTCTTAAGAAAAGGGGTGACTGTGTTGTTGATTGGTTTGTCAGCATTGACAACGTATGTAAGGCTTATGGTATATTGTATGATGATTGGCAAATGCACGTACAGTGCCATTGTATAAAGGTAAGGGGGACACAGGTGAGTGTTCGAATTACGGAGGTAATAATGTTAAGTAAACCTGGTAAGTTATATGGACAAGTGGTGAGTGAGAGGGTGATTGCATGCACATATCATCAGATTAATTCGGAAAAGTGTGGTTTCAGGAGTGGTCAAGGATGTGGTGGATCAGGTGTTTGCTTTGAAGAATGTGTGTGAGAAATACAGAAACAAAAGGATATGGATGTGATATTTATGGATCTGGAGAAATCATATGATAGGGTAGCTTTATGGAAAATGATACATATGTATGGTGTGAAAGGAAAGGTTTTAGAAGAAGTGAGGAGTTTTCATCAGGAGAGTAAGGCTTGTGTGTGAATGGACAGAGAGGAGGGGTAAGTGGTTCCAGGTGAAGGTGGTTCTGCAACAGGGGCTGTTTAATCTGTATATAGATGGGGTGGTGAGGGAGGTGAATGCAAGGGTTTTGAAAGAGAAGCAGGTATGCACGCTACTGGGGAAGTTGAGAATGAATATCAACTAAAGAAAGGATGATAGGTCATTTGTAGTGTAAGCTTGAATGGAGAGAACCTGGAGGAAGTACAATATTTTAGATACCAGGGAGTGGGTATGGCAGCAAATGGAACCATGGGAGCTGAAGTGGGCCATAGGGTGGGTGAGGGGGGCAAAGGTCCTTGTTGCATTAAGGGATGTTTGGAAAGAGAGGTCACTGTCTTTAAGGGCAAAGATTGGTATGTTCACTGGTATAGTAGTCCTGTCAGTGCTATATTGATGTGAGGCCTGGCCCGTAGACAAGAATGTAAAGGATTGGGTGAATATATTGAAAATGAAATATGTGAGGATAATATATGGTGAACGGATGGTTGATAGAAGAAGAAATGTTAGTGTAAGAGGGAGTTGTGGTAGTGAAAGGAGTATGTGTGAGAGAGCTGAATAGATTATAATTATTCCTTAGATATGTCAAGTCTCACACAGATGTCCTCCCATCATTTGCCATGTCACTTCTAGGAAACGGTTGTTTTTACATCATTTAACTCGCTGGAATCTTCATTATCAGACACCTGACATTCATTGGCTTCCTGCCCATCCTCAGATAATTCATAATCGTTCTTCATTCTGCTGGTATTTGATTAGATTGAATGGGATTGTTGTTGTCCAGTCAACAAGCAAAAATACATGAGAAGTGATGTGATAGGCTTGTTCTACCCCAGTCACACTTACCACACATGCACACACTTTTGTTCCTATACCTTAGAGTACAATAAATGATACCGTCTCCCTTCATTCACACACACACACACACACACACGAAGCAGTGATGTAGAAACTAACAGGAAAAATAAAAACAGAAGCTACAAGCTTTTGACTCTATTTTAAGCCACATGATTATCAAGATAACGGAGTCAAGAGAACATGAGACTATAGTCAAAACTAGATGCCACCTCAGCAGGGGTGCATGCAGTTATTAGCCAGAGGAACACTGAGTTCCTGATCAAAAAGGGTAAGATGAAGTATAAATTACCTCTCTCTCTACCTGGCTAAGGACCTCAGGTCCATTACTGTTTAGCTTTGAGGCTTGCTTAATTTTATTTGTCAATAAAGATTTAGTTAATATCGTTTGTGCTTTATACAGACCTTTGTAATATTAACAACTTCAATAAGAGAGGATCCAACAGCCAGTCTTTCTGTAATTAACATGCATGGGTATACAAGTCAAGACTCTCCCAGTTTATTGGTTGTGAATACAGGGGAAGAAAGTGTACTAAACTGTGTTATAGATATTGGGGAGTTACTGTATACACATGACCTACTATGTCAAGAATGACAGGAAAAAAATTCTGAGTGCTTTATCTTGTATACTGTTTGAGTGAGATCTCAATGGGGGTGTCGTTTTGTAACGTTTCAAATTTTCAGCCATTTTCAGAGCCTTGTAGGAGGAAAAGTTTATAAAATACACCGGATCTGATAACATTTTTAAGTTCTACAGAAAATGTTAGCCATAGTCACAAAGTTTCAAAGTTGTACATGCCATATCAAAGGAGCTATGAATGTCGGAAGTTGGACCAAAAGGCTCTTTGGGCAAAACGCATGAAATTGATTAAAAATTCGAAGGGCTGTAGTTTCAAAATTATGTGAGATATAGACCTAATATTTGGGATTTTTCAGGGGAATTTGAGAGGGTGACCTGGAAAATTTATTCTAAACTGGGTGATTTGATATGGAATGACTCACTGGGAAGAGTCTAGATATGTATACCATTGTGTGTCACAGAAGGGATTGCTGCAGAATCCTCCCTTATCAAGCTATGTATAAATTGTTTGATTTGTACATTCATACATATCTGCCATTTCCTGCATTAGCAAGGTAGCATCAAGAACAGAGGACTGAGCCTTAGAAGGAAGATCCTCACCTGGCCCCCTTCTCTGTTGTTTCTTTTGGAAAAGTAAAACAGGAGGGAAGGATTTCCAGCCCCCACTCCCTCCCCTTTTAGTAGCCTTTTACGACATGTTGGGAATACATGGGAGGTATTCGTTCTCCCCTATCCCCAGGGATAAATTGTATGATATTTCTACTAAATCTTTGTTGGAAGTATAAAAAAAAATGGGGAAACCATCAAAGCTAGCCAGGTGTTAAGTCACCCCTCACCTTACCTATTTTGGTCATCCATTCAGCATTACTCAGTTCAACAACTCCATGTTTTTTTTGCTGGAGTAACATTTAGTTTTGTCAATATTCTAATATTCATCTTGACCATGTATCCTTGATAATGACTAGAAATACATTCGAGAGGATGGAGCTTTTAAGTTTATTTTTACCTGGAAGTTAACACTCTCATGCTTAATGTGTTCCTCGTTGATTGTTTCATTATACTTGTCTCTTGACTTTTTATATATTATAGAAGTCATCTGACTGTTGTACCTCCTTATGTTTCATCCCAACATAACTTATCAGGAATTTAGATGAATCTCAGCACTTTAGACATTTGAAAGTCTAAGAGTTTATCAACCTCTTATCTAACTTTCCCACTTTCTAACTCTCCATATCTCCAGTGTTATTAGACTGTATAGAGTATTAGCAACCTCCTGTAATTGACCTAACCTTTATCTTTATACCACCCCAGCAAGGCTACTCATGTCAAGACCTGAGGGAAAAACAAATGGTGGAGAGTGGCACCTACTACCTCAAGATCCGTGGCACCACCTATTGGTTCCTCAAGGTGTACTGTGACATGGACACCTCTGGAGGTGGCTGGACAGTAAGTACCCTCATTTTGCACACACTGTCCTCATTTAATTCTCGTGCTTTATGCGTATGGTAGTGTCAAATAATTTTTTCACATTCTTTCTAGGATTATATATTTTTGAGGAATGTTACCATAAATACATGACATACCTTGTGATAGAGTAAAAGTTTCTAAACAAGATGAATTTTTACATTGTATTGGACAACCATTAAGAAGTTTTTTCACCAAACACAGGTCATCCAGCGACGTGATGACTTTGGTGAACCTCGTGAGACCTTCAACCGAGAATGGGATGACTATAAGCACGGATTTGGCAACCCTGAGGCAGAGTTCTGGCTGGGGAATGAGAACATCTATATGCTTACCAACACCGACAACTACATGCTTAGAGTTGAACTCGAGGATTTCGATGGTAACAGAAGGTAAGAAAGTGAAGTTACACATGTATTTCATAAAGTATTGGTTCTGAAGTTTAAAACACAAAATTGATAAATAATTTAAGCATTTTATGCAGAATTTGTGATTAGTTATTACTTATAAAGTCAGAGTTTTAAGTAAAAAATTTTAACTGCACATTTGGATAAGTGTGCCATAGAACTGTTTACTGGAATGTTTGATAAGCTTCTTTATGGTTCTGGTTCATTCAGAATTGATGTTTAGTGGTTTAGCTAACACCAGGCCAAATGATAAGCATACCTTCTGCTTCAGATATGCCGAGTACTCAACATTCAAGCTTCACAGCGAGAAGGAAAATTACAAACTAGAGATTGGTGGGTATTCGGGTAATGCTGGTGACTCACTAAATGACCCCTGGTACGGCTCCAACCTCAGCCCCTTCTCCACCGTCAACAGGTAATGCCAATATCCATGATTGTTCCTTAGGTGTCACTAAGCAAACTCTTCGAGTTGCTTTACCAATTTGAGAAACTGTGCTGTGGAAAGCGATGTTTAGGGAGGTTCCTGCTGGAACTATAGGGTATCTCCCCTTTATCTCATGTGGAACTCCTCTTGAGTAGTTCCATGGCAGTGGTGTAGACTCTTGTTTGCACAGCAGATGTGACTAAAGACAGTAAATATTAGTTACCATTTGGTAATTTGTAACAAAGAGACATTCAGAGCAAAAGAAAAATTTAGATATTTGTAAATTAGGACATTATGAGACAGCTTCCCAGTCTAGGCATGATCTCAGCATCATAAGTTCTGTCCTATGCATCCATTGCTATGAGTATGGCATTTCAATTCACAGCCATTTACTACCAATATGGCGGCTTGGAGTTGTATGTTTCAGAGACGCCGACCATCTACTGACGAAGTGACGGTGGGCACAGCAGGACTTACTGAGGCTTACTGATGGTGGTTAGCCAGACCAGACTTCTCACACCCACCACCCACTCGTCGGGCACGTCGTCCTGCCCATGATATTTTGTTTATTGTTGTAGATAGGTCCAGAGTTCTCCTCAGGTTACCCTCTCTTTGCCTAGACTTCAGTAATATTGCTCTTGATTTTTTTTCCCCCAAAGTGAGGAGAACTCTGTAAGATGTAGCTATGTTGTTATTAACATATTAGCAGCAGCATTAGTAGTAATGTGGGATAGGGTTGGGAAGGTGATAGCTTGCTGTGGGGCAGTAGTACTCGCAGAATATTTTACAGCCACACTTACATAGTCATCGTATTGTCATAGCAGATAAAGCTACAGCAAGATTTTACATCAATTAATGTGTTCTTAGTCCTTGAATTCTTCAAAAGTGCTGAGGCAAGCTTAATCTTTGCAAAATTTCACTGCTGTTTTAAACCTCAACAAATGAGACTGAACTTTCACCCTCTAAGCTGGGAGGCAACATTACTTTTCCACTCAGCCACCATGCCATAAGAAAGGAATTGGCTAATTAGTTAACTGAATATCCACTGGCGGTTCCTTTCATTTAGCCAGCCTGTGGCTGAGTGGATAAGCACTCATGCCTTTGAGGGTAAAGGTTTGAGGCTCGCTGGTGGTGATGATGTGTGGTATGAAGTGAGCATTGTTCAGCAAGTATTTCTATTACATTCACATGAACTTTTTGAATTTGTTTTTTTGATAAGATTTTTAATGTCGCGTTTGATTTGCAATGGCCTCGACAGGATATTTTCGTCAGTCATTAACTTGTGTTTAGACTTGTAATAGAATCATACGTTTATGTAAGTGTTCACACGTGCAAACTGTAGTGTCTGCTCATTTCCCTGGTTAACCCCTTCCCTCACTATACCAAGTATACTTGGGTTGAATTTTAATGTAAATAATTACTATCTCGAGTTAACTCGATGTCACTTACTTGCTAAAAAGTATTATCCTAAGATGACTCATTTGGGGTTCCAGACGTGTTTTCTATCATTCCCAAGAGACTAGAGTATACAAGGTTTCATATATTTTAATAGATGGCATTTCAAGCAATTATTTACATTTGTGGATGAGAGCATGGTGAGGTGTCCTTCTGAGGAGGTGCAAGTGTCATGCCTTTTTTTTTATCATTTTCCCTTTTTTTTGTACCTCATTATGTTTGATCAGTGATGAATATGATATTGATGCTTATGCAGATTCAGATATAAAGATAATTACTCCTTTGTCAAGAAGAAAGACCCTGACGTTGGTAGTCCAGCAGACAAAATCAAAGTGAAGCGTTTCTTGGAGGAGCTGGAAGCGTTTGGTTTATTTCTGACTTTCCACTAATAACACTGTTATAGCTATACAAATGATGAACAGAATGAACTTATTGACATGTTAGTTGAAGGGACCAGTAAGTATGTAAAGCAAGGGTTCACGGCACTGTCACGAGATAATGGAAGTGGTAAATGGTACCGTATCAAAAGTAAGGAAATAATATTTATGCACATTTTCAACTTGCTGTCATTTTTTCTTTGTTATTTGTGATGTCTTCTACAATCTAAAGTTAATAAAGTTACATTTTCTATTATTTACAATTACTTCTGTATTTGTTTAGGTATCTTGGGTTCAGAAACTGAACATTTCGTTTATGTACTAACTTGGATTCAGAATCAGCACATTTATTTACTGTTTTCGAAAATATTAACAATTCAGACAATATTATGTGTGTCGCTTTTTGTATCTATATACATTTCAAAACTGCATTTAAAAGTTTATAATTTTTGCACCATACTTTAAAAAAATTTGTAGGGAAAGAGGTTAGACCATATTTGGCATTCATTCATGTAGCAGGAGTTATTGTGCTTAGTTCATGTGAATTTGGGTATTCTCCATTTCATCAGCACATTGCATTGATAAGGAAGGAACCTGGTCAGAAGCAGGAGCATAGTAGAAGACCAGACCAGTTACCAGCCAAGTATTATAAGATTAGGGGGAATGAGACAAGTGTGGGTGAAGCCAGGGATGTAGAGGCAGACCTTGGACTAGATAGGGTGAAGGTAGAATAGTTTGTGTCTCAGTCTTCATAGTGAAATAATGTAATAAGTACACATGAGTGAGCAGATAGATATAGTCAGTTTAGTCTTTTGTCTGTCTACAGCAGGGTCAGCAAGCTGTATATAATTTTCTTGTACAAAGTACATTTGCTCCCATGCTTGTAGTTCTTACTTTTCATGTCACTATTATGTATTTGCTTTGCATCGTGACCATGTAGAGGACTGGGAGAGCATGAATTATATTATTGTTACCATAAAAGGGTATAGGTCTCATTATCATTCATTATTCTCCTGCAACATGTTGAACTTTGCTTAACTTTTCTGTAGTATGAAGCTTAGTTCTATAGAATCATTGGTAGATTTGTTTCTACCTTAGAATTAGTTATCACCAAAACTTCCATAGTAAAACTAATCATTACTAAACTTGATGTCTTGGTACTTTTGACCAGCAGCAAATTTCTACCAGTAGTATGATTTATAATGAGTTCTATCTCCTCAGTTCAAGGACTTCCTTTCCTCGATCCCCTTACCCACCTCCACTCTTCATCCTCAGCCATCGCTTACATCCTGACCGTATCTTCACGACTGTTCCTGGACATAGCTCTATGACACTCACCCTTCTAATAATATTGACTGGTTTCATTTCATCTACTGACCATCATGTCATCATTTCCTGGTGATGCTTCCTCACATCTCCATAAACTTTTTTTTTCATCTGTGGCAAATAAACTTATTATCCCTCACAATTAAAGATCTGTCTTTGAGTTCACTTATGCTGGAAGATGTTGCTATAGCTTGAATGCCTCATGTAACTGCTATGGCGCTCAACCCACAGAGACAATGACCGCTCCAGCCTGAACTGTGCCTCCATGTTGAAGGGTGGCTGGTGGTGGCGCTCCTGTGGAAGAGGCCTCAATGGCATCTACCTCACTGATCCCAATGACCTCACAGCAAGACAAGGTAAAAAAACAATATATTTTGTACCAGTTCATTAGCCTTTCCTACAGGAGTATAAGTTTAATCATTTCACTTCTCATTTGTCTCATAAGTGCCTGTTAGACTTAATAGTCAGTATTGCCAAAAACATGATTAACTTAGCCTCATCTGCAGCTTATCAATTCTACCAGATGTAGTACATCAGCTTATTGCCCTGAACATTCAACCTGTCAAGGTTAATCAGATGTTTTCTAAAAGCACTTAAAGTATATGATTTGAAGAACATTCTTCCTTTACACTTGCATCTCTTACAAAGTAGTACAAAATCTATACAGTTGAGTGTAGTAGGCCAAAGCATTGCTATCTGAGATAGCAATGCTCTGTTCTGCTACAACCAACTACACAGACCCTCCTCTAAGCAGTACCTGATCTCTGTTGTATCCCAGGTATTGTTTGGTTCCGGTGGAGGGGCTGGGACTACACCCTGAAAAAGTCCGTCCTCATGATCAAACCAAAAAGGAAGGACAGAAAAGCTTCCTAAAGAGGGAAAGAAGAGGAGAGAACAGTGAAAGGAAACATTAGTGAAGGAAGAGGTTAGAAGAAACACTCAGAAAATGGACTAGAGCAATATCAAGCAAGAGATTGTTGTGATATGTTGTACCTCTGATTATTAAGTTGATCAGAATGGAGATTCAGAGGAACCTTAGGACTACCATATAGGGAAATATATATCGGTAAGGTGATGGTTAGTGCTGATAAAAGATCTTATGCTTGCTGGTGATGAGAAGTGCGACACACGCAAAACGCTACACCAAAATACTACACTGACGTGGGAAAGAATTCTCTTGCTCTCTCTCCATTCGCTTTGTCAAGCATAATAAAAAGATAATTACGAGTATCTTAGGAAAAAGCCATGTATATATTCTGAAGATAGTTAAGTGCAATACTAAAATTCTTTCAAAATATTCTGTATTATTTTATGATAGCTAGAGTATAGTTACATAGCTTTACCTCCTACTCTCTCTGATGAAATACTGGTTTTGGATTAAGTGCTTTAAAAAACACTACTTGAGTCATCTCACTTTGACTTGTGCAGACATCTGCTACTAGCTTGTCTATGCCCAGTAACAGCAGCACACAGGCTCATGCACCAGTAGCAGGCCATTAGACTTGAGTAATGTTTTTGTAATCAGGTTGAAAGTGAATTGACTACAGTGTGTTATACCAAGTATTAAGGGACCTGCTCTTTGTGTCTGTATGTAGATTTCTGCATATTTCTGCTGCTAGATTTAGATAGTATAGATTTATTTATTTTTTTGGTTATATCTGTTATAAAATCACTTAAGTTCTTGTTCGGCTGGCCACACACAAGACGCATCAAGACAGATTCAGGAAGGCCACTACCCCAGGTCTGCTGCTGTCAATGAACCTACATGCACTGAGCTCTATCCCTCAGAGCAGCACTGCTCAGAGGCACAACAGACGCCACTAAGAGTCGTATTGTCCATCACCATGGAAGGGGACAGTTGATGTTATCATCCATCACACTGAAAAGATCATGCATTGTATGAGATCAAAGATCACATACACAAAGGATCAGATGCTGTGCGTAATGAGACATAGTAAGAGAGGATCAGGTGGTGTGTGTGATCAGACCTCAAACAGGAGAGGTTTATGATCAAACAACACAGAAAGAGAGGACCAGGTGTTCAGTGTTTACAAACATCATAGTGAGAGAAGATAAAGCATTCCATTCGATCAAACATCAATGTTAGGGAGGATCAAATCTTGTATGTGATTAGATATCACAGTGAGTGAGTTTTAAGTGATGTATATGAGTTATTGCCAGGTGCTCTTTGTAGTCAAGCAGACAGTGAGAAAGGATCAGATGTATATGATCAGTTGTAGTGCTACAGTGAAAGGGTCAGTTTACTCGTAGGTGTAATGAAAGGGTATCAAGTGCTGTGTATGACAGGTAAAAAAGAAGTGCACATAGTGAGGGGTCAGGTACATCTGATTTTGTCTTGCTGCAATGTCTTCAGAACATTTTGTCTGTGAAACAACTAAATGCTTCCATAATGAAGATATCTGAAGCCTGTGAGACTGAACATATTACAAGACTTGGAGAAACCACTATAAGTAGCATGGTCTTTCAAGACAAGCTGTAAAGACAGCTGGTTGAGGTTTCAAGTCTGCACCTTTAGCCAATGCTGGCTGAGGTGATAAACAAACCTTCAGTTTATCCTAAACGAGATTTCATGTCTCATCCTTTAATTCATGCTGGCTGATGTGTCAAGTCTCCACCTTTGGCTGATTCTGGATGAGATGCTAAATTTCCACTTTTGGCCCATACTGGCAAAGGTGTAAATTCTCCACTTTTGGCCCATGTTGGCCGAGGCATCAGTTCTATTACTGTCACAGGACTAACCCTATCCACAGCTGAGGCAAGCGACTCTTTATTTTAATATTAACACACAATTGTGTTAATGGTTGTAAATATTGTGTGTCGGTGTTTTAGGTGATGTCTGATATGTATGCTTGCTCGATGGATCTTCATACATGTAATTGTACAGCAATATGCTTGTGTAAAGGATTCTGAACATTCATGTATGCACAAAGTAAGGTACTTATCATGGAATATATGATAATTAGAGTATTGAATAAGGTGTGTGTGTGTGTGTGTGCATCAGAATGGAATATGTGTGTATTAGTGTTGACACTGGGTGACCACAGTTGCACTATTAATGCTGCTGGCCTGAGAGGGAAGTATTCTTCCTGAATTATATATATTTTTTTATAAATAAATATAGATAATCATATATATAATCTTTGTACATTTTTGCTTGTGTAGTAAAGCAGTGTAATCCTTGTACATGCAGCTTCATGTGTTCACTTCTTTTGTAAGTAAGGTTTTCGTCTTGACTCTTGACATTTTTTATATCAATATTACTCCCCAGTTTGTTTATCATCTATGCCACTGAAATTAGTGTATTCAGCTGTATTTTAGGCACATATTTCTTTGTATTTTGTTGATTTCGATAAAAGGTAAAAAATCCTGTTGAGGCTAGCTTTACTGGTGATGCTCTGCTCTGCTAACTCGAAGAGGCTACATATCATGAGCATATTTCTTATTTGGGCTCAACTGATGTTTATAGAAAATTATCAAAACTACTTTGTGACATTTAATTCAATAATGGAAATTGGAACATGACCATTATGTTCTCTTTAATCAAGATAAACTATACATTTTCCCTATAATTATGTAGATATAATGTTAGTGTAGATTAGGAACAAATCAAATTCATTGTTTAGATTGGAATAGGTTAACTGTTTAAAACCATCTGCCATTTTATCTGCTATGAAATAGATTGGGAAAATTTATCAGTGGTTTGTAAAGAATATGGTGAATTTATGAACTGTGTTTTTCTTAGAATTTCTATACGAGTTAAGTGCCTATTATAGTCTAACTTTGTGCTTGTAGACTACATACTCATGGCATTGTTGGAAATTCTAGCATGGTTAGACGAGGACCGACTGTCTTGTTAAATATTTACTAATGGCTTCAGTTTGAGAATGATCCATTTTGGCTCATTGTACAGAATGGCAGAATCACTCCCTGTAATATTTTTTGGCTTCTTTGAACACAGTTATAGATCATAGGTCAGGCACTTATACCAAAGGGTTGTACCATCATGTTCAGAGTCATACCATTGTACCACCTGGGAAGGCCTGAGCCATGTTTATCAGTTTGACATAATCAGTATTAGAAAATGTCTATCTCTTGCCTTCTAGCTAATAAATGCTCATGCACTTATTTTGTCATATGTTAGAGATAAATTAATAGAACCTAAGCATTCAGGAAACTTGCCCTCCACCTTACAGTGACTAAGGACAGGTCATTTTAGGAAGAAGTGCGAATGTCTTGGTTAAGTGTTAGGGGATAGAGGAGTGCAGTTGTCATAACTGGTAACATTATTAATATTCATTTCCCAAAGGAATGCTTTTGATTGATGGAAATCATTCATGTGATTAATGCAAACTATAACTTCATGTGGCTCATTGCCTGTTGGTGACAATTGATTCTAGAGCTAAAGAGAAATGCCTGGTTATCTAAAGTCATTGGTCAAATCTCCAATAGGGCATGTTTTTCACATAATCACCGTTCCTAACCATATTACAAAAGTTCTACTGACCTAAAATGTATGTTTTAAGAGAATGTGTGGTAATTAATGTTCCAACAATATATATATATATATATTTTTTTTTTTCATACATAATCGCCGTTTCCCGCATTAGCGAGGTAGCGTTAAGAACAGAGGATTGAGCCTTAGAGGAAAAATCCTCACTTGGCCCC